>JARJCQ010000136.1:0-152696 GCA_029281465.1 Mycena epipterygia | reverse complement strand
TAGGCGCGCAGGGTCCAAAACCGGAACGGACACACCACTGCAGTATTTGCGGGCGCTGTGTGCTTAAAATGGGTATGAACACATCTATTTACTTTCCAGAACATCCGCTCATGAGCTTTGAAGATCACCACTGTCCTTGGCTCGGCGGTAAATGCATTGTACGCGTCGTTTCCTTTGCGTCCGCACCCGGTCCTAATTTGTTTCGCAGGGCCATAGAACCTATCCCGCCTTCCTACATTTCCTCCTCTGCATAACCCTTCTCGCTACATATATTGCTGTCGTCTGTGGTTTTACTCTCTGGCATGCTTTCGAGGATCCTTTCAATATGGTGCTTTCCACCCTCTCTGCTTCACGCAACCTGGCTAATCATCGACTAGAACGACGAATTAATGCCCCTTCACGCCATCTTCCTCACGTTTTTCGCGGTCGTCTTCGCCCTCGTCATAGGCTCTTTCTACTGCTACCATCTCTACCTCGTCTTGTACGTCCTTGCACCCAAGTGGTGTTCCTGTTCTGACGGACCGTAAAGCATAAACCAAACAACCATCGAAAATCTGTCACCGTTTTTAATCCTGCGGGATCTCCCCCGGCTGCCGCGGACAGGCCATGACCTCTCCGACCCCCCGCTCGAGCCGGAGCTCTCCCGCCCCCAACGTCACCTTGTCCAGGATGCCCATGGTTACATCCGCCTTTACGACCTCGGGTGGCGAAAGAATTTCTGGCAGGTCTTCGGGTGGAATCGCCCTTACGGCTGGGTGGTCCGGCTGTGGTGTGGAGGCGCTGCGTGCGTGTCATTCCGTCCCTTCGCTGCCTCATTCTGACATTCACTTTAGGCCAGGAGACGGGCGGTCCTTCCCGCGGAATCCCAAGTCGGACGAGCTCCTAGCGCGGTTGGCGACGGAACTCGTCAAGGTGGACGAGCGCCGTCGTTGAGTTACGCATCTATCTGCATACATACCATCTTATTTGTAGAAACCTTAATTTAATGAGATGACTATACACGCTGGGTGTAGGTTGCCTGCATACATATTATATGCCGGATGTCCTTCATCACCGCTCCGAAAACAGCTGTACATATTATACCCCGCTATAATCGATGTGCCATGAGGTCCTACTCTCCACCACAAAACCCGACGCAGCCACGGAACGTTGCGCGAACGTGCATATGCTTGTTGCGCTTCTTTGGTCCTTGGAAAGATTGGCCGCAGAAAAGGGGCATCATTCCAGTAGCGGCGCGTGTGGCGCGTTTGCTCCTTGTAGCTTAGTAACTATTTTGGACCGCACGGTCAAAGCCAGCGTGACCGCAGAGCGGAGCCGGGGAGGAATTTGACGGGTAAACGGCGTTGGGCAGTGGGAGAGTATCTGCATTTGTTGCGCCCTTTTAACCGATTTTGCCGCCTGAGGGGGGCTGGTTACTGCTGCAGAGATTAGTTTTCCCCATCTTTTTCTGACTCGGGCACCGAAAAGCCGGTACGGCGAAATCCGAGGCATGGTCCAAACTAGTGGGATCACATTTTGGGGTTCAAAAAAATTGCAGCCCTGGCTCAGCGCTCTTGAAGTTGGAGGAGAGAGGAGGGCAGGCATAAGCCACCCATATTCTGGCTACTTGTTTGTCCTTAGTAAACTGGCTGTTCCAATTTTGGGACCGCGCCAGTATAATTCATCCTCCTCCTCCTCCTAAGGCATACTGCAACTGATCTTTGCGAGAAATGACGCAACGCTGCCGTTTTTTTGCGACTTGAACGGGCCATTATATATAAGGGCAGGCTCTCCCGCTCCCGCTCCCCAAAATTCCACCTCACCAGTTGGGTAAGACGGGGGCCTAAGGTCCGGGGGAGAAGCCAAAGTACGCTTCTTGGTCTCCGTTAAAGACGCTTGCTGACTGATTCCGTACCCAGGCTCATGTCAGATGCTGCGGACGACGCAGTGCGGGCCGCTCTTTCGTCGGGGAGCGCGGCTAGTTCTCTGCAGAGATTTCTAATGAATCTGTCACAGCCGGTGAGCCCAGAATTTGATTTGCATAATTGATTCGTTGACCCCCTCGTGATGTCATGTAACGCGCAGACTTAAATACCACAGCCGCAGGACGGTCAAAAAGCGATTTGATTAGTCCTTCCCTTCGTACCACCTCCACAGTCAGCTATCTTGCCCGCACGCTTGCAAAATGCCCGCCGAAATCATCAATATCCAGAAGAATATCGAGAAAGACTTTGCGTTCGACATGTCGGCGCAGGTGTTGAAGGGGTTGCAGGCTCCAGGGGGCGCAAAGCAGCTGCCGACGATGCTCCTCTACGACGAACGTGGCCTAAGGTATTTTGCGCGTTCAGTGTGGGCTTGTAACTTTTAACATTGACGACTGTTAAGGTTATACGACGACATAACCACGCATGTTCCAGAATATTATCTGTTCAGCGCTGAGGAGGAGATTTTGAAGGAGAAAGCGGATGAAATCGTGGCAGCTATGCACCAGGGGACCGGCGGGTTGTTCACAAACGAAGTGGTATTGGAACTAGGCGCTGGGTGAGTGCTTGTTTGGCAATGGCCTCGTGCTCCTTCCGTCTTCGGCTACTATTCCCTGCTACCTTATTTCGAATCAGGCCCGGATGCTAATGTTCCCGGTATCAGGGCTTTGCGGAAGACCTCGCACATCCTCCTGGCTCTATCGCGTCTGGTGAAGGGAAAACACACCGGGCCCGCTCCGGTCACCTACTACGCGCTCGATTTGGAGGAACGCGAGCTGCAGCGCACTCTGGGTGAAATTGACGTGTCAGACGTGGGGAAAAGCTTACAAGGCAAGGTCAAGACCCGTGGTCTCTGCGCTACCTACGACCAGGGCCTCAAATTCGCCGAGTCGGGCGGTTTGCACACAAGGAGCACCCCCGGACGCCTCTCGAGGGCATTTATGGCGCCGTCTAATTTCGAGACTCGCGACGTCTCCCCGATGTCTGGATCAGCTACAAGCAACTCCTCGGATGCGGCTACCTCGCCCCCTTCGACGCCTGACGATATCCCCCCGCCGATGCACCTCATGTTCCTAGGATCCTCACTGGGGAATTTTGCCCGCGGCGCCGACGCGGATTTCCTTCGGTCCTTGCCTTTGCGTCCAGGTTCTGGCGACACACTGTTGATCGGCATGGACCACGATAACGAGAAGGCCTTGATCGAGGAGGCGTACAACGACCGCCAGGGCTACACGCGGAAGTTCATCATGAACGGATTGAAGGGTGCTGGGAAGGCGCTTGGCGACGAAACGCTGTTTGATGAAGAGAACTGGGAGTACATCAATGTAAGTTGATTCGGAGGTATTGCGCGCGGAGACTTATTTGAGTACAGAATTATGACATTACTGATCGTGCGTGTGGCTCGCCTCCCCGTGATGTCCTTTGCTGACTTTCCATTAGGTCGCCATGAAGCGTTCTTCAAGGCAAAGCGCTCGCACACTGTGCTGGTGCCGTCGACTGGGGAGAAGATCAGCTTCCTTCACGACGAGAAAGTCAAGATCGAGGAATCCTTCAAAGTAGAGTCAAGCTCTTTCTTATGATACCCGTTTCTAATACTTTTCAGTTTTCCGAGATTGATGCGTATACTTTGTTCACGGAGGGCGGCCTCAGGCCTATTCAGCGATGGACCGACGCGTCGTCCCGCTACTCCTTGTGGCTTCTCGAGCGTCCACCCTTCCTGTTCCCCCTGTTGTCCTCGCCTCGGGCTTGCACCAGTAAGGGAGAGCTGGTCCTCAAGAAGGCTTATTCGTCATCGCCTTTCGGTGTGCCTTCACCTCAGGACTGGGAAAACCTGTGGGCCGCGTGGGATTGCATTACCCGTCGCATGATCCCGCCGTCGATGCTCATGCAGAAACCTATCGACCTACGCCACATCTGTCTCTTCTATCTCGGGCACATACCCACCTTCCTCGACATTCACTTGTCGAAGTTGTTACAGGAGCCCAACACTGAGCCGGACGCCTTCAAGGTTCGTCTTCTACTCTTACATTCCCAATATGTTACTGACAGCTGTGTCTTTAGTATATATTCGAGGTATTTTGCATTTTTGATCCATCTGGACATCGCTTAATTGTTCCTTGAAGCGTGGAATTGACCCGGACGTCGACGACCCGACTGTGTGTCACGTACGCTGCATTTCATACCTACTGCTCTACCTCTTCTCATCTATTTTCTCAGCCCCACTCCGAGGTCCCCCAGAGAGACGAGGACTGGCCGACGCTCGTGTCTATCCTGCAGTTCCAGGCCCGTGTGCGCGCGAGGCTAATGAAGCTGTACGAAAATATCGAGGCTGGAAACCGGTCGATGACCAGAAAGGTCGGGCGTGTGCTGTTCATGACCTTCGAGCATGAAGCCACGCACGCCGAGACCCTCCTCTATATGCTGATCCAGCGAGCGGGCAGCGGCACACTTCCCCCGCCAGGATTCGCCCCGCCTCCCTGGGCTTCTCTCGCCGAGACCTGGAATTCCGCGCCCGAGCCGGTATCAGCTACCGTTACGCTCGGCCCAGCCACAGTCACGCTTGGCCACGATGATAACGAAGCCGAGGACGACGCCGCTGGGGACGTCGCTGGCCACGAATTCGGATGGGTGAGCTCTAGTCATCATGCGTGCTCGATCTGGGCTGATTGGCATCCTCAGGACAACGAGCACCCGAAGCGGGAGGTTCATGTCGAAGAGTTCCGCATCGAGTGGCGCCCAGTGACGAACGGGCAGTTCTTCAAGTACTATGTGTCCCAGGGCGGCAAGGTCGCGGTCCCCGCCAGCTGGGTCCAGCTCGACGGCGAGATGCATGTATGTCCACTTTTGACTCTACCTCTAGATTCCAGCCGACACATTCTCTAGGTCCGAACGCTTTATGAGCCTATCCCGATGAAGTTCGCGCAACACTGGCCGGTCTTGACTTCATACAGCAGTCTTTCCAAGTACGTAACAGTGCAGGGCGGGCGGCTGCCGACCGAGTCCGAGCTTCGCATCTTCCTCGATAAGTTCGAGTCGGGATATGAAGGCGGCGCGAACCTCGGCTTCCGCAACTGGCATCCCATTCCGTGAGTGCGCCTAGCAGAGCTCTTCGTTTCTCATTCCATTGTCTGTCTTCAGAGCTACGACGGGCGGGGAGCGGAGCGGCGGCAAGGGGAGCAACGGGGGCGTGTGGGAGTGGACCTCGACTGTGTTCGACAAGTACGAGGGGTTCGTGCCGTCGACGCTGTACCCTGGGTAGGCGACTGCCTTCCCCCGCATGCGCAATCGACTGACGACGCGCTAGGTTCTCGATGGACTTCTTCGATGGCGCGCATCAGGTCGTGGTGCGTTTTGCTCGCTCTTTGCTCGTCCTGCCGCGTCTGATCTGTCCATTAGCTTGGTGGGTCGTACGCGACTATCCCGCGCCTCGGAGAAAGGAAGTCGGTGCGGAACTGGTATCATAACAAATATGCGTATGCGTGGATCTCGGGGCGCATTGCGTACGATGTGAAGAAGTAAAATGGACTGCACTGTATACTCAAGCCATCCTGTACTTGTACGATAGTTATTCAGAGAGAATGCGAATTCAATCCCCATTCAAGCACGTGTTTGTTCCAAGTTTGTTCCGACTCCCTTCAAATAATTTCGACTTCCGTTTATTGCGGGCTGCTATTGGACACTTCCTTAACACGCCGATTCAAATAGGGCATGCTAGGTCTCACCCAGCAACTTGCGTCTATTGACGCCCATTCCTATTTTTGACCTTTCGAGGTTCTGGCGCCGCATGTCCGCCGCAAACGGGCGCTACTTCTGGGCCTAAACGTCCGGCACAATCTGGCAGACCTGGACAACTGTTCACCCACACTACCCACCAGCACAACGGATCGTTGGCTCAAGGGTGAGGCGAGAAGGAGAAAGAATAGCTGGTATGCCGTGTATCCACCGGCGCCTTCGAGTCTTCATTCCTCATGCGACGAACAGATCCATTCTTCCGAAATGCGTGAATGTGACGGATGTGAGAACGAGATTAAGCCGGCCTCTGCAGTTCCGTGTCCAGGATGCACCACCAAATTGTATTGCAGTCAATGGTGTCTCGAAGATTCGGCTGACTACCATGTTCGCCGCTGCGGGAACCCACGCCGCCCGCTCACGACGGCCGATACGCTTACGACGGCGGCTTTCGCTGATATGTTTCCCGACGATCCGCAGACGAATGAGGACTATTTCTTCACCCGACTTCGATCCCCCCACGACAAAACACATCTTTTCGGTCTTTACATCGGCATTCTGAAGATACACGGGGTCAAGCCAAGCAAGCTTCATGAATGGAGGATATCTGGGAAGATGATAGAAAACATCAAAGCGTTATACGAGGTGAGACTGGTTATTGGTCGCTTTCCACCAGTATACACATCTCCGCTGCCATTGTAGGATCTACCAGCCCGCAACAGGGGCGGCTATTATACGTGGTTCCTCAAGCACCTCGAGGTATTCGAGCCACGCCCTAGTGCACTCGTTACTGTTGCACCCCGCCATCTCTGCGCATCATGTGGGGTATCGGCCAGAGTGCGATGCTCCGCATGCAAAAAAGTGTGGTACTGCAGTAAAGAATGCCAACAGAAAGAATGGCCTGGCCATCTCGTCGATTGTAATCCAGGACGACCTATCACCTCCGCAGATCGCTTGCGTGCAGCCGTCCATCGACAGACAGTTCCGGAGGATTTCGAAACATTGTCGGATTACGGGTTCAGCCGCGTTGACGAGATGGGAGGCAAGATACTCCTCAATGTCTACGCGAGCGTATTTGAGGAAGGAGTGCGCTCTCGCGACCTCCAAAAGTGGAAAACCTCAGGCATCCTTCTTGAGGAAGTGGAGAAGCTGCTCAAACGTCTCGAAATGTGGAAGACATACCAATTTATGCGCTGGTTTGAGGCGCATCGCTACGCATTTGATCCTACCATGCCTGCTGCCGAAGAAGGTGGTCAATTCGCTCTCATCCTACAGGCGGCAAGAGTGAAACTGTGGAACGATGTGGGGGATTTCCCATCCCAAAACATCGACGAGATTGATTGCGTCATCAGAGACCATTGGTCGGAAGAAAGAACAGCTTTTTTTCTCTTTCGCTCTATGTTGGAAATGTGTCACCCTGCACCGCAGCTCGACAGCTGGGTGTGCTTCGGCTTCTGTGCATGCCACGACGAAGCCGAGGAGGGGTTCCTCAACCTCACATACAAAATCCTCTCGGAGCGTTGCTCATATGACGAATTCTTCACCGCGTATAACACCTCAAAAATCATCGAGCTTCTCGATGCCAATGGGCTCCGCGGACGTCGCATAGTGCATCCATACCTCGAAGATGCCCTATCCGGATCCCCTCGCATGTTCAAATCGGTCTGGTACTTGAAACAGCATGCACAGGATACGACCAGCGTACGATCTAACCTGACGCCGTCCGTGAACGTGGACTATGGTTTCATGAATTGCACGTCGGAGAGCGAGTACCAGGACTTGAAGGAGATGTACAAGGGCATTTTCGAGCGCAGTGATGCCAATCCGCTGAAGCTACACGAAGCGTGCATATCCGGAACGCTCTACGAGTACGTCTTGGGGGTGTTCCCAGAGCTAAAGACCAAGAAGAACAGGGCCAAGAAATTCAAGAGACTGCTGCGAAACCTTTATCCACTCCCTAACATCTGAAAACGGAACGAATATACCACATAACATGAACGATATCCTTGTACTTGTATTCACTGGAAACTCTGTCTTACTTATCTTTTTGAAAATCCCCGCAAGCCTTTCAAACTCCGTTTGCATATCACCGACGAATCACGATTCGACGGCACGCAGCGGCACTGTGACGTCCGAGTTTTTCCGCTCAACGGTCATCCGAGGCCATGACTGTGCGCGCATATTCCTCTTGTCTTAGGTGCAACTGCATCCATTATATGGGACACCCCGATTCCCTGAACGCATGCCACTTCAAACTCTTTCAAACTCCGAGACAGTTCATCGGAGTCATGAACATTGAACTTGTCTGAAGACCTCCATCGATATGAGGCGCTACGGATTGGCACTCTTCCATCCGAGTCCCGTTGGATACCTCCAGCCATCCTACTCGCAATCCCGACGTGCTGCTGCCGCAAGTCGGCATGTTTCCACTCGTACACATGCCATCCGCCTTCGAACCCAGTCAACGGGTCGTACTTTCACAAGAAAAATTGCAACATAACCGTCTGAAGTTGTATCTGGAATGTTGGATAAATGGGCTGAACAATGTATTGGAAGTCTCCGCCGCTTTTATCTGCCCAGACGGCCTGGATACAGCCCACTCGCGCAGTTGAATTCTGGCGCATCTTTGCGAAGGCATCTGTGGGGCTCCATTTTCTCACCTCGAAGCCTCTCTCTTATCTACGGCACTCCCACCATATATTTACCGCATAACGCACAATATTCTCACACCGCGACAGGCGGGCTTCTTAAAGCACAAGATAATGAATAACCAGCCCGCTGTTCCCTGGGACATGACTCTCTTCTCTAGATTCACGCGTGCCAACGGTACAACTACCGCCATCGCCAGTTCTCCGCCAAACTATACTGTGGATTCTAAACAAGCTGAAGCTAGCTCTGACAAGTCCGGTGCTGGGGATGACTCTAGCGTCCAAGTTTTAGGCCCTGGAGGAGAGTTGACGTACGAGGAAGGTGGATGTCTTAATCGGCCGATTTGTTTTGTTTCCTCACTGCCTACCATGTCCTTCAAGATGTTCAAGGCGGGATGGGACGCCATCTGGGCATATTCAGTTGCACCATGTTAATGTGAGATCATGAATCGTATTGTTTTCTACCTGTACTCAGTCCCTCAGCGTCGGCCGAATCATCGGAACGGGCATATTTTCGACACCCAGCTCAATCCTTGGGTCCGTAGGATCAGTTGGAGCATCTTTGATGCTCTGGGTCCTCGGATTCGTGCTATCATTCTGTGGGCTATTTATATGGCTTGAACTAGGGACCATGATTCCTCGTTCGGGCGGGGAAAAGGTGTATCTCGAGGCGATCTACAGAAGACCGAAGTATCTCGCGACCATTATATTTGCTATGAACGCCATTTTGCTTGGCTTTACCGCGGCCGGGTGTATCGTAAGTGCCCTCTATTCTTCTATTCACCTTGAAATAATGCAGTGCAATATGAAGGTTTTTGCAGACAAGTACGTTTTTGCGTTTTTCTTCGCGAATGGAATATGACTGTAGAGTGTAACAGCATCCTGATAGCGGCAGGACAACCCGCTTCTCAGTGGGTGGTTCGCGGGATCGCACTAGGAGGTGCGTTTCGGTTTCTCGAACAAATTGAAGCCCATACCATCCAGTCATCTTCTTCACGACGCTTTTGCACGGCTTGACCCCGAAGCTGGGGATATTTATAATGAATGTGTGTTTAATCGTCGTCTGGCCTCTTCTCTTTTACTCACCTGTACTTTCTAGGCCCTCAGTCTCTTCAAAATTGTGATACTTACAATTATTGTCATAACGGGTATGTGGAAGTGCATGACTGTCGCCTCGTCGTGTCCAACTACCCCTACTTCCACAGGTTGGGTTGTCCTTTCGGGGAAAACCCACATTCAAGATCCTCATCTGAATTTCCGCGACGCATTCGCTGGGAGCTCGCACAGTAGTAATGATGTATTTCATAAGCCCATGTTAGGTTCAATCGCACTCACGCTTCTCCCATAGTACGCTACGGCAACCTTCAAGGTTCTGTTCTCTTACTCAGGATGGTCCGCATCGTAATTTATGGGTTATTGCTCGTCCGGTCTGACAACTTTGTAGGTCGAACATCAATTATGTCATGAACGACGTGAAAAATCCCATTCGAACACTCAAAATCGCTGGTCCATTGGGACTTTCGATTTGTGCTGCTCTGTATCTCCTGGCAAATGTTGCATATTTCGCAGCCGCGTCGAAAGCTGACATCCTTAAATCATCGGTCACGGTTGCATCATTGTTTTTCAAGAATGTTTTTGGAGTCAAGGCAGAAAAGGCATTGTCTGTCTTCGTTGCGCTGAGGTAATTGTCTCTTCTCTCCCCGGAATACTCATTCATAAATAATCTCATCAGTGCATTAGGGTAAGTACTAGTGCTCGATGATCGCATACGCTTTAAGCCTTTCTCCTTCTCTCTAACTAAAATAGGGTAAACTTCTTTTGGGTTATATATGCTTCCCAGCAACTGAGATTTTCGTAGAACACAATCACAATAGTGCGTATCACCCTAGGAACAGTACAAGGTTGACTGAGACCTCATAGACTTTTGCTGCTTCGAGAGTAAATCAAGGTTATCAACCCATCATCCGCTTCGTCGTTCATTTTGACTGGATATACTCTTTTCAGAACTTGCTAAGGAAGGAGTCCCTCTTCCGTTCGGAAATCGGTTTTGGGCTTCAAACTGGCCCACCGGCAAGTCGCCCTTTCCTGGTCTCATTATTCACCTGATTCCGTCGGCGAGTACATCGAACCTGGATAATGCTCGACTGGCACTGACTATCATGCCAGGTCATCGTGATAATCGCCCCGCCTCCCGCGGTCGCGTATCCATTTATTCTCGATGTCGAAGGCTATCCGCAACAAATCATCAATTTTTTCATCGTGATTGTGGGTGCTTGGTTTTCTGTGGTTGAAAATCGTTTCCATGTCGCATTATCATCTCTTCAGGGCCTTTTCTGGCTCAGATACAAGGAACCGAATGCTAAGCGTCCTTTCAAAGGCAGGTGCACTGCACCCACAACTCTAACTGCCATTCACAGTATAATTTTAGTTTGGTTAACCTTCGCCGTATTTTTCCTGGCGGCCGCCGTATTCCGTTAGCCTTTCTATCCGTGTCTTGTCCTTGTCTGAATATTTTTCAGTCATGATTGCTCCCTTTTTGCGGCCAGCTAATAAAGTCGGGGATACACCTCCATTGCCTTATTATCTGTACGGCCTCATTCTAACTCGAAAACTTATTCTGAAACTTCCACCAGGTATTGTTTGGTTGGAATTGCCATCATGATTTTCGGCGTACTTTATTGGGCGATGTGGCGGGTCATTCTTCCCCGCGTCTTCGGCTATGTTTTGGCTCCGCGAAAAGTGAAACTAGATGATGGAACGATTGTCACAGTGGTAAGCATCTATTATTGGCCAGGCATCAGAGCTAGGCTTTAATATCCATTGTAGTTTTCGCGTCAGAAAGAGCTTTAAAAGATTGTTGGTTACGAAGATGTATGCTTCTATGTACTACTCCAAAATCCTGCAACATGTTGGTGGAGAGCCTGGAGCTGCCTCCTAATAAATTTAGAACTGAAACGCCAGAGCGATTATCAGATACCTCAGTCCGGCACCCGGCCCCGCAATAGCAGCTCTAAGCAGCGGATTAAATTTGTCAAATGCAGTACTTTCGCTGACGAAGGAGTCCTCGTGAAGACTGTGGAAAGCATTGTCGCCCGTACAGTCTTGGCGCAAACAGCACACGGCGAGCCGCGTGTCCTCCCATCCAAAGGCGCGCCAAGTGCTCACTCATGCCATTCTATTTTTCTGGGCTCTCTCATGACATCCCAATTTGGGAGCTCTGTCATGAGAGACTATGTTGAGCCGAAGTAGGCCGACGCGACAGTGGGGAAACGATTCGGCGAGTTAGGGGTTCAAAACAGATCTAGACCTAGACCCTAGACCGTTATCACCTTTTGTTATCTGTTATCCGCTTCATCGGCGATGTTCTCGGAAGTTCAAATTATCGCAGAGGACTGTCAGCCGGCCACCACATGCCCGCTTCCCCTATACCGCACCTTTCGTTTATGGCTCCAGAGGTAAAATCTGCAAGAAAATTTAGTTCCTGAAATCGTACCATCTTGGTCTATGGTCAGTGTTTTCCGCTCGCACAGCGTCTAAGTTGAACAAGAATCTTGACATTTCCGATCGACTGTCATCCATTTTCAAAATTGCGGCGTTGTGATCGCCGTATAAAAGGGCGTCATGTTTTTTGCACGCCTTGCTCTTTCCTTGCCCCCTCCACGACATGGAGGCCTCTGGGAGCCTTCGTCTGCCGAACGCGCAACAACCGCACACTCAGCCTGGGTTTCATGCTGTTCCTCCGATGAACCGCCGCCACAGTGCGAACCTTACACCACGCCCCCTCCGCTCTTCACCTTTAGCTGGTCCGGCGTTATCAAGTAGGGATGAACCACTGGAAACAAACCCCCAACCGCGTATCGCCTCTGCACCTTCGTCTCGGTCGCCATCATTCTTATCGCTCCACTCCCTGGATTTCGCGGCAGAGAATTCCAGTCGGCCATCCACTGCTTCGCGCCGAGCGTCTAAAGTGTCATTCGTGGAGCCCGCAATTCATCCTTCACTATCGCCAAACCCGAATGACTACACGTCCTTCGGAGTCGATGGCTCACCTAAGCCCCTTGAAAAACGGCGCAGCGTTTCACAACCTGTGCCAATCCTTAACGTCCGGAACGAGGATCACGAGTCCGTAGCATTATACCCTCGCGAATCTGTATCCCCCCCACCCACACGACCCGGGTCGCTCGCGTCGCTCCGGAGCGAACCTGACGAGAACTGGCTCACGTCGACGCCATATGACACAACACCCCGATTTTCGCGCCTGAGCCTGGCCGCTCCCGGAGTTGTGATGCCGGTGCGCAAGGGGAGGAGGCGACCAGGAAGTGCAGATTCTGGGAGCGTGAAGAGCCTCGGGAGCGTCCCGAGCCTGAGCAGCTCGGTCTCCTCACCGGCTGAGAGCCTGAGGCCGAGCACCCCCAACCTTGTATTTACTCCTCCGCTGCATGGGAGCACGAAGGTTTATGAGGAGGATATCCCTGAGCTGGGAAAAGAGCGGACTGGGGCGCATAGGAAGAGGAAGATAACCAACGTATCGCGGGTCGAACGGGGTGGGATATTAGGAAAGTTGTGGAGGAAATTGTCGCGCAGAGGCAGGTGAAACATCGTGCCTGCTTCAATCTTCCACTGGTTCGCATTATTGTATATTATCGCACATAGACAAGTCCCTTCCGGAGTTTATAGTTTTTCAAACCCGGCTGCGGCACTCAGACACGATTTTAGTTAACAGAGCTGAAAGATTCTGACACGTAAGACTTACTATACATGATCCCATGGCTTCGACCTGTAGGATTATGAAAAATCGCCTGCGCCTCCGAGTTGGAAGAGAGAAGTCGGAAGAGAGTCATGGCGCGGGATATCGGAGATTCAAAATATGGAAGTCGTCGACATGCCGACCACGCCCTCACGCCCTCACGTGTCAGGCGACCCCTTAACGCTCACTCCAAACTCCGCGCCGCATCCCGCTCCTTTCGTCCTCGTTTCCTCGTACATCGCGTTCCAACCATGCATATGGCTAATACATGGTTCTCGGACTCGACCTGGGCAATCCTCGTCATCGCCCACCTTCAGTGCGCCTCGTTCAACCTCGTTGGCGTCGTTAGCCGACTCTTGGGGGAGTGGCGCCGCGAGTCATCGGCGCTGATACTGGTACCGACTCCGCTTTGCTCGCCGAAACCGTGGGGCAAAATCTGTCTCCACAACGGCTGACTCGAAGAAGCGGTGAGGGTTTTACAGGTATCGAGGACATTGTGATGACTGCAACAAAAAGCAGCACCACGGGACGCCCCAATCAGGCATCTGAATCTCCCTCCATTGTAAGCTCGCAGACGATCCAGAGAATTTCAATATAGCGCTCGTTCTTTACGCGTTCGCTGATGAGTTCTCTTTCTTTTACTCTGCACGATGCTGCATGCAAGCCACTTCGTTCGACCACAAGCGATGCTTTGAGAACTTTGAGGCGCAAATATCGGCACCTCGTTTTATCCTTTAATCTCCTCTCCCCATACCGGGTTCTCTCCTCGGGTCCAGTATTCGGAATTTCTGCGAGACTTCCGTTCCCGTCATCAATAGGACACTTTTTGGGTCCTTCACATGTTATATTACCCGCACCCAGTGCTCAAAAGTTCATGCACCAATACATTCAGGTTCAAAACACAAATCATATCTATCTTGTCACTTGATGAACAGCTACCTATCCAGCAAAATTTTCAACAAAACCAACAAAGGTGCGGAACGGCCCTTCCGCAAAGAAATCGAGGTTCAAATCATGCCCACTCCCTTGGGCCACAACGACCTCAAAGCTCTGCGCAGCCGGCCACAGGACACGTTCTGCCGCAGTCAACGCCGCAACATCCCCGCACATCCCGGTGCCCACGCAAAGCGCCTGGTCCTCCGAGCCAACGACCTTCGCGACGGGGCCCGTGTACTGCGTCGTTAAATTCCCGGTAGCCAACTGCACAAATTCCGACACCGACCCGACGTCCTTCGTGAAATCGTCGAATAGCATCATGCGGGGTGAAAACGCGGTGGGATCGGCAGGGTAGAACAAGCTGCGGTTGTGCGTCGTGATATACGCGGGGTCGAGCGTGCCCCAGCGGAGCGGGTCGGCATCTCGTGCGCTGGGGAACGATGAGGCGGGGGGCAAACCACCCGAACTGGCCAGAAGATCCGCCGTCAGGACTAGGCCATCGAAGGGGGATTGTGCGTCAACGATCGTGCCAAAGTTTAGCAGGACGGACCCGGCACTGTGGCCAATGCCAATAATCTTCTTGAAGGGTGCGACCCCGGGGAGAATAGAAGCCTGCTTGAAGTGGCGCGCCACCTGGGATATAGCGGCCGCGGCGGTCGGGAACTGCGCGTCCGACGCATTTGTTGGCCGCGAGCTCAGCCCGACGCCCAGCCAATCCATGGCAAACGAGGACAGACCGCGATTGCAGGAGAAGGCCGCGTAGGAGTAATTTCTGAACTCCTCAATTGGAGGCGACCAATATTGGCTGGTGTATGTGTAACCGTGCACAAGAAGCTGTAATACATCTACAAAGAATATTAGAATCATTGTCAGTTCTGAGAGCGAGATTGCAGCTCGCCTGCAAGTTTGGGGGTCACGGTTTCCGGCTGACAGAAAACACCATAGATGTTGTAGGTTTCGTCGATACGACGTAAACTGCTTGCATTACTTTTCAGCCCCGCAAACATATCGGTGGGGTCCTTTGGAACGAGGACATCGACGTGCACAGGGATAACTACGGGTGAACAGCTGCAGGATGCACCAAACGCGCCGACATAGAGGCTCGAGAGATGGAACAGCACCGAAAGTCCGTAGAGTAGCATGCTTGCGAAATAGAAGTGCTCTTCTCTCAGCTGGTGTGGGCTGCATCTTTATACTGGTCAGGAGGTTACGCGGAAGGCCGTATTGGTTCTACCCACCTAAAAAATACCCGATTAAATGCTAAAACCGCGTGCAAAAGGATGACTCAGTCATACCAAATCTATGGCGCCATAGAAGATTTTACGACATGACGAACCCAAGCCGAATCTCGGATGTTTCGCAGGGTGGGGCCGAGAAAGCAATTCAACCCCGTGGTTGAATTTTTCGAAGATAGAGCTGGTAATCTACAGTCCGGGTGACCTCCCAGAAATTATCGTGTCTGGATCAGGAAATGTGAGAGGGGAATTCATTGATCGTGACAATCGGTTGCTTCGCCGAAGATCGCCGAATGCTTTAAGAGACAATTCTAGCCTTCCAGGTTTGACTCGCGGTTTTTTTACCGAGTGTCGAAAGGAATTGCACTCTTACACCAAAGATGCCGCTGGTTCAGATCCGCGCGAGGATCCCATGAGTGGTTTATTAGTGGAATATATGAACTTCCCTGAACTTCGATCGATCCGTGCGAACAATGCCTGTGGATACAGTGGGGATGAATATGAAGGAAGAACGGAACGGAAAACCTTAGATTCGAAAGTGAACGCCGCGATGTGGCTGCCAGCGACGGAGGAGATTAATATTTTTTGGCAGTTCCAAAATCGGACTCGTTTTGCCCTGTGGATTTACCAATTACTTACAATGACCTGGGGGCACAATGATGCGACAGTCACACTGTAAATATAATCCACAAATTCTCTCAAAATCTTGCAGGAAATTTTTGGATCGCCACTACGTATTTGGTTGTGCTTTGTACGCGCTCAGACAACGAGTCCGTCACGTGCTGCGATTAGGCAGAAACTTGCTGCATTGCCATTTGATCCGAAAATGACGGACAGACACAAAAGCAAACATGGGCTACGCCTTTGCTTCAATCAACTCGTTCGCTTTTTTTTCCCGCCCTAATTTTTACTTGATTTTACTCAGATTCAAACCTGCTTCAAGTTCGCTCTGAATTTGAGATCCCACTGGGCACGTTATCGGGCTCGACAATCTAGACCAAGGCTCTAGACCGTCAAACTGCATTCACCCAGCCAGCGTCGGATCCTCGGGGAGTGCGCGCTCGGGAAGCCAAGAAGCGGAGGAACGCCACCCGGTACCGGTGCGACCATGAGCAACGCGTATGGCACGTACAAAAGTGATTGGTTGGCCCGGGCGTGCTCGCGTCGAATATTTTTAGAGCCCACAGAGTTTGCCGCTCCTGCCTTTGAAGTTGAGGTCGATCCGGACAAACTCGTCGCTTTCCCGTTACTTGGCCGCCAATATCGGGAGGCTGATTCGTTCCGCCAGGTTCATCATCCCCAGGTATAGAATCCTTGTCAAGTGTTCAACTTGAGGATCACAGGATTCTTCTCGCATTTACCCCTGCGTTTCAATGTTGTGGACGGTCAAACCTGGCCTCCGATATTACTGGATGCGCGTACATCATGGACTGCCTAGGCCATCCGGTTGAATACCCTATTTCCACAAAATCTTCGAAGTGGCGTCGACATCGGATCCTTCCTCCATCCCTTGTCTTCTAAGTCCAGATATTCCTGTCGCAGGTCCCAGATTCAGCAGTTTGAAGTATAGTTCCGCATTTTCAAAGCCTCGGCGCGTCCCTAGGCCCGAGATTTGCCATGCGATTGAATTTACAACATCTTGTATAAAAGGCGTCCCTTGCAAGACAAATTTTCAGGTCTTCAACCAGCCAAACCAGCAGCCTAAATCGTCAATATGCGCTTCTCCACCTTCGTTCTCTTTGCTTCATATTTTGCGTCGTCCCTTGCTTCTCCAACCATAGGTTTCCCTCCTCTCCCTTTCATTTTCCCTGTCAAGCGATGCTTCGAGAGCTCGGGGGCGCACATATCGGCAGTTCGTTTTATCCTTCATTCTCTTCTCCCCATACCAGGTTCTCATCCAGTATTCGGCATTTCTGCAAGACTTCCGTTCCCGTCATCAACAGGACACCTTTCGCCACTGGATCCTTCACATGTTATATTACCCCGTACCCAGTGCCCAAAGTTCATGCCCCAACACATTCAGGTTCAAAACACAAATCATGTGTGCCAACCATGTATCTTGCCACTTGATGAGCAGCTACCTATCCAACAAATTTTTCAACAAAACCAACAAAGGTGCGGAACGGCCCTTCCGCAAGAAAATCGAGGTTCAAATCATGACCACTCCCCTGAGCTACAACGACCTCAAAACTCTGCGCAGCCGGCCACGGGACACGTTCCTCTGCGGTCAAAGCCGCGACATCCCCGCACCTCCCGGTGCCCGCACAAAACAGCTGGTCTTCCGAGCCAACGACCTTCGCGACGGGGCCCGTGTACTGCGTCGTTAAATTTGTGGTAAATGACTGCAGGAATTCCGACACCGACCCGACGTCCTTCGTGAAATCGTCGAATAGCATCATGCGGGGTGAAAACGTGGTGGGGTCGGCGGGGTAGAACACGCTGCGGTTGTGCGTCGATGTGATATACGCGGGGTCGAGCGTGCCCCAGCGGAGCGGGTCGGCATCTCGCGCGCTGGGCAATGATGGGACGGGTGACAAACCACTCGAACCGACCAGAAGATTCGCCGTCAGGACGAGGCCGTCGAAGGGGGATTGTGCATCAACGATCGCGCCAAAGTTTAGCAGGGCGGACCCGGCACTGTGGCCAATGCCAATAATCTTTTTGAAGGGTGCGACCCCGGGGAGAATAGAAGCCTGCTTGAAGTGGCGCGCCACCTGGGATATAGCGGCCGCGGCGGTTGGGAACTGCGCGTCCGACGCATTTGTTGGCCGCGAGCTCAGCCCGACGCCCAGCCAATCCATGGCAAACGAGGACAGACCGCGATTGCAGGAGAAGGCCGCGTAGGAGTAATTTCTGAATTCCTCAATTGGAGGCGACCAATATTGGCTGGTGTATGTGTAGCCGTGCACAAGAAGCTGTAATACATCTACAAAAGAATATTAGAATCATTGTCAGTTCTGAGAGCGAGATTGCAGCTCGCCTGCAAGTTTGGGGGTCACGGTTTCCGGCTGACAGAAAACACCATAGATGTTGTAGATCTCGTCGATACGGCGTAAACTGCTTGCATTACTTTTCAGCCCTGAAAACATATCGGTGGGGTCCTTCGGGACGAGGACATCGACGTGCACAGGGATAACTGCGGGTGAACAGCCGCAAGATGCACCAAACGCGCCAACATAGAGGCTTGAGAGATGGAACAGTACCGAAAGTCCGTAGAGTAGCATGCTTGCGAAAGAAAGGTGCTCTTCGCTCAGCTGGTGTGGACTCCATCTTTATACTGGTCAGGAGACAGGTTACGCGGAAGGCCGTGTTGGTTCTATCCACCCAAAAAAAGACCTGATTAAATGCTAAAGCCGCGTGCAAAAGGATGACTCAGTCATACCCAAGTTTATGGCACGATAGAAGATTTTATGACATGACGAATGTTTCGCAGAGATGGGACCGGGAAAGCAATTCAACCGAGTGGTTGAATTTTTCGAAGTGAGCTGATAATTCTGGTATGTCCACAGTCTGAGTAACCTCCAAGCATTGATTTTTTCTGGCTCAGGAAATGCGAGAGAGGAAAATTCATTGACGCGACAATCGGTTGCTTGAACTTGCTTCGCCTCTTGGCGAAGATGCCAAATGCTTCAAGAGACCGTTCCAGCCTTCCAGGTTTGACTCGAGGTTTTCTTCAATGACCTGGGTAGAAAATGATGCGACAGTCACACCGCAAATATGATCCACAAATTCTCAAAAGCTTGCAGAAAATTCAAGTTTTGGACCACCATCATGTTCGCCGCGTATTTAGTTGTGCTTTGCATGCGCTCAGACGACGCGTCCGTCACGTTGCTATCCAGAGCTCGTATACGCCGTGAAACCCTGCGTAGCAGGTTCACGATTGTAAGGGGGCTCCAATTAAGAGCCCAGTCGATATGAGGCCTATAAAAAAAGTGGGTGGCGAGGGAAAGGGATAGAAGACATGTGGCGGAACGATTGAGCCACGCCTCGACAAATCGTTCAATTTTAAAACCGTTGTCGGGGATACTCCGTCATTGTCAAGCAGCGGAATATGAAATGAACTCCACATTCCCGGCGCGGAGTAGGTACTAATGCTTCGCCAACGACTGCAGATGTGGCCCAGAAGCAGGGGCGCTTCGTGGGGGTCGATGAGAGCTTTGTACGCCGTCGGGAGGCAGGAGAGGAATATCTCCAAAAGAACATCTTGAGGAATCCGCCTCATTGGCGACGTGAGCGCCCTGTGGGCGTCGATTGCGGCTTTCAGCAACGCGCGCTTCGCCAGGAGCTCGTTGATCTGGGCGTCGACTCGAGCCAACTCGTCTATCGGCTCCATGAGAAGAGCACGTATCTGTTGCACTTCAGCATCAGAAGGAGCGTAGTTTGTATTCAACTTCTCCGCGAAGGGTGAATGGGCGGGGAACATGGTGGGATGAATCAAAGGATAAGCGCCCAACACGCAGCACGCCCGTCCTAATTTGGATTTTTGATATGAATCCAGCTTGCCTTCCACCACAATGTTCCCCGCCGATTCACCGTTCGCAGATAAGCTACACACAAACTATCTTCCCACCGAATCCGATATTTCCGAGATACGCGATCTTCTCGTGGTACCCGCAGCCGAGCTCGCTCGAGTCGACGCTCAAATCAATGAGCTCATGGCGAAGCGTGAGTCTCTGAAAACCGCAATCGACGCCCACAACGCCCTCATTTCACCCCTTCGACGCGTTCCTCAGGACGTGCTTCAAGAGATCTTTCTCGCGTGCCTCCCAACCGCGCACAATGCTGTCATCGATCCCGGAGAAGCGCCGCTGCTTCTCGGCCGCATTTGCAGCCATTGGCGCAGCCTTGCATGGTCCACACCGAGGATATGGAGCTCCCTTCATATTCCGTCACTCAGCTATCGCATCGATGTCCCTCCAGACATGGTTTTGAAACTAAACAAAACTGTAGAGGCTTGGCTGAATCGTTCCGCCATGTGCTCTCTATCTATTTCCTTCTACCGCTCCCCGTACGACACACCAGACGACGATATCACTTTCGACGATCAGCTGAATCCCATCAACCAGCTGCTCAGAGTTTCGCGGCGTATACGACACCTCGAACTAGCTTCTGATACCCCGGCAATCTACGACCCACTCCTCCGCCTTGGCCCGGAGGACCTGCCGGCTCTGGAGAAGTTCTGGTTACACGGCTACAATGACAGTGACAACCTTCCCGAATTTCGGGATTGGATAGATTTTTTTGGCATCCCGAACCTCCGCAGCATATCACTACATGTCACGACAGATGCACTTTCACTTCCTCTCAGATAGTCGCATCTGACGGAGCTCTGCCTTGTATGCTTCCCCTCGGGGTGGGGTTATGATGGGGGTTTGCACGAGTATGGTGTGTTGGATGTTCTGCGCAGGTGCCCGAACATTGTGCGATGCCAGATCAAAGCGACGAAGCCGAAGGGTTCAGAGCGGCGCGACACATCTTCCCTCACCCTACCCCATCTGCAGACCCTCATTCTTGGGGACGATTACCCTGTCGTTGAAGCCCTGAGTCTGCTCGTCCTGCCCAAACTCTGCTGGCTGCAAATCGGAGAGAAGTTTTTTGAGGAGCCAATCCGGTTTCTGGACAGCCCAGCCCAAGGTCTGACGATGGAGCTTGACACATTCAGATTCACGCTCTCCAACCTAGTCGAGCTTCTTCAGCGCTTCCCAACGACCGCGGACCTTCGCCTGTATTGGTCAAGACCTTACGCTATTCCGCTTTGCGCGGACGACGCATTTCTTTCCCTATTCTGCCCACTACATGATGTGCTATGCCCGGCGCTTACACATATCAGCTTTAGGCCAATATCCTGTGTCGGTCTGATTTCAGACGCCGCTGCACTGGCATTTATCAGGGCGCGAATGGTCATGGACTGCCCTCTCCGGCGATTTCAAGCTCGCTTTGAGCGTAGAATGGAGATCGACATATTGCCCGAGCTTCAATCTTTCATTTCGGATGGCCTGGAAGTTGACCTTGATTATTTCGCGCCACAATGGACCTTCCAGCCGTGGAACGGAATATCCTCGTTATATCGATAATTATTACCTTACATACTAGCAAGCCATCTCACGCGAACGTACTTAATTCCTCGAGTACACTTTATATTCGAATTCAACACAGAATTCCAGATACGTAGAGCGGAATGACGACAAGCTTTGGACATTTACTTTCAAACCCTGGAGGCGATAAAAGAAGCAGCAGCCGGAGTGTCTGCACCGTATGTCCTAATTTCCAGCATCAGTTCTTGACAATATATTCCCCGAAACGAGATAAAAACGAACAAATGCGGGGGCAAAATGAGGTCACCGTGCAGGCAAATATCGTCGCCCACATGGCAGATAACATCGAGTTCTGAGGACGGGATCCCCTGTACACCCTCCCCGTCGTCTGGATCACCCTGTTTACGGTTAATTTCGGTTCGAACAAGGTTCGCGCAGCGGGGCGAGACTCACGAAAATTACGACCGCCTTGATTCGCGCAGCAACACTGGCTGAGAGTTGCTTCGCCGAGTTGTGCACAAGCTGGCCACCTTGACTGTAACCGGACGAGACGATCGCTGCCTGCAATGTACACAAATGAACATTCCAAATTTTTTTATGATCTGCTAGATGAGGTTCAACGTACATTAGGGCAGGAATTCGCGGCATTGGTCAACTGGAATACTAGTGTTAAAACAAAAGATCAAGTAAGGATAAAAAGACCTCACGTCCTGTGCCATGGTAGTCGAGCCCGCAGGATCGCCTCCTTCGAGGAATCCAGCGATGTCCGCCGGATAATTAACGCCGGTGAACGTCAAGGACTTCCCGCCCAACGCCGATGTAAGGGCGGCTTCCAAGGGCGGCCCGACAATGGTCCCGATGGGAGCTGGCTCGGTGGTCCCGCGAGCGAAGATGACCTGCAGCAAGTTGAAGGGTTACATAGGAACTCCGGAAGGTGATTGGCTATTGGTTCTCCACGCACTATAACGTCGGAGCATGCATTCGTCGCGCGCTCCTCTACTACGGGCGCCGCGAGGGCGAGCAGGCTGAGACTTGCAAGGAAGACGAGAGAGCGAAACATGGTATGCTGCAGTTGCGCTACCTGCGAGCCCTCTTATATCCAAAATTCGAACATGGCAGGTGCACACCAGTTCGGCATTGGAACGAACGAATCTAGAATTATTGCGAGGCAGGCACAATATATCAAATGGAAGGGTTGAAGGTTACAGAATATTCTGTAACCATGGCTTGAGGTGAGCGCTTGTGTATTTATCAACCGGCTTAAAACGGCTTGCCTGCGGCCAGAGGACTGCAGATATCTCTCTCTTTATAAAATTGCGTTGTCCGAAGCCTTCAAACTCCGCTCGGTCATTTCCGACGCCTCCGTCTTTTGTCCGCTCCGGGGCCTCAGGCTTTCCATTTGACAACTTTTATGACTCCTTTCAATATGACTACTTGACTGCGTCCCGGGGGCCGGAATGTATTTATTATTTGTTTATGAAAAAACATATCCGATGGCGGGATGATGTCTCGGCACTGAGTCGGCAGAGAGTGTTAAGTCGCTCTCTGGTCCCTCTGGTCATACCGTGACGTATCACACTCACTTGTGACCGAAAAACTCTCTGGGCTCCGTCTATCCTTCGGGACCTTGAATGCTTTCTTGACTCAATTAATATACGTGGTCTTGCGTGTCCAAACGTGGCCGTAACATGACTCGATCAAATGCCCGTAACAACTTTTCATAAAAGCCCCGCTCTGATTTCACCTGTCACATAATTCAATCTACCATCGCAACTTCCTCTATATCTCTCCCTGTTTCTCTCAATGTTTTCGGAATTTTTTCCCTCAGAGGTGGAACGCGGGTCTCTACTCAGAAGGGCAAGCCTATAACACGGTTTGGTATCAAGCCTATTTGACCACCAATCAGTGTGCTAACGGCCAACGACTCCATGCTGATCACCAGTCAACCTCAGCCACGCGTCTTCATCCTTGCCTCCCCAGACATATTTTCTTCACTCGACCTTGCCATTCTATCTGTCTTTGATCCTCGCTATCTTAACTTCCTTGCATACCTGCAACAGACACAGGCGCAACAAGCATCCGCGGCAACCTTATTCAATCCTTTCCCACCGTTGCTAACGATGCAGCTATGCCCTCGTCGTCGTAAGTCTCATTCTCCCTTGAGCCAAGTCGTTGACACCCATCTATATATACCAGTTCCTTGCAACCGTTCCCCAGTTCAGCGGCGCCGGTCCCTCAGTCAAATCCATCCGACAACAGTGCTTTTATGAAGTCCGCAGCCGCACCATATTCATATCCAATGACCCAAGTGTCCGTATGCTTTTTTCTTTCAATAGTCTGATTATTCGCTGCACTCTTTTGCACAACCCGCCTTCGCCATCGCTTGCGAACAAGAAATAACCTGGCTCAACTAAACCGACCATCCGACTGTGAGTATACCATATGCGTGATTGTTTCCATATCGACTCATGATATCTCAGTCATCCTGCCCGTCGATCACAGGGAACATCCGGGACCACAGATGACCCACCGTCCCCGATGACGGAACCCGAAGAAAGCCCAGCCGAACCCTCAGAGAAAGTAAAGGGAAAAGGAAAGCTGCTTGAATGTAGACGAATGATATCTTTCTTGACAAACATGAATTGCCGAATTGTAACATAAACTAGTGTACTACATCTCTCTTTATAACATTGGATTGTCTGAAGTTGGTCTGAAGCCTTCAAACTCTGTGCGGGTGGCTCCGACAGCTACCACTTCGATTCAGACTCAGTCACCGAGGCGATATAATATATGTGGACACTCAGTGGAACGTGGAGAGACGTGGTGCCACGACAGAACCTCCGAGGCGAAGTGCCGGGGGCGCGGAGCGCCCCCGGCGCGCTCTTGTATATATATATAAGTACGTACCTCATTCAGTAATGGGGGCAGGATATAGCAGACAGAACTCGAACCCCAACATTTGGCGGGAGAAGGCGAGGGAAGGGGAACGAATTAGAGGTAAGCGATTTACGTACGAGACTCCAGTCCTTTTGCCTTCGGTAACATCCAGCTTACAGCAGCGCGTGACGACTCTGCTAGTACAAGTTCAGGACCCGTAAGTGGGACCACAGATTCAGAAGTCTCCAGTACAGAGCGAGTATCCAATCGCATGGGGAAAATATACTGTCTTGCAGACACCGTCCGAATCGGCAAGGACCGAGTCAAGCGTGGATTGAGATGAGCTCAACATCGCCTTCGACGAGACGGGATACTGAGGCATCGCGAAGACCCAAGATGAACGACCGGAAGCTATAAGCAGACCTCGTCATATCCCAGCACGGCGGTGGGATTCACGTCACAGCTGCATCAGGGAGTCCACGTAGCATTGTGCACCCTGAGTGAATATTAGTTCACAGAAGGGTCGGATGGGTGATCGCCTACAGCAATTATCGTGCCCTCTGGGCGGTGGCTCCAATGTGCCGTGAATGAGACGGATGTCCGGCTCGTGGTGTGCCCCCTTAAGCCTGTACATGTCGAAATGAAGACCCAAAGACGAACTGATGACACTTGCAGGTTACAGTATTGGCAGCTGAGCATCGCTGTATGGAAATTTATGATTGAAACGCACATATCTGGAGTCGGAAGGAGCAAGCATGATGTATGGAAGGGTCGTTTATCACAACATTGGTTTAAGGCGCCGAAAAGCCGCTTGCCTGCGGCGGGAGGACTGTGGAGATGATATAATGGGATAACATATAATGGCTACGTACCTCATTAAACAACGGGAGCAGGTTATATGCTAAAGGAGAAGAAAGAAGCTGAGCGCGCCGACATTTAGCGGGAGACATCAGCATAGATGAGAGCGGTGAGATCGAGCGGAAATTCGGAATGAACGAGTCATTTTGCAATAGTCGGGTAGCGAAAGTTGGGTGATCTTCGTTCGCGGGCAAGTGGGAGAATGGGACGAATTCGGTGGCGGATCTTCAGACGGACAGTAGCTATTGAGATGGAGAAGGCGAAGGAAGGGAATATCCAAGAAATATGTACCGACTTGATCATTCTCGATATTCATCAGACGCCAGCGCCTTCTCTTCGGTGTTCCAGCGGCGGCCATGATGAACATTAAACATTGAACATCCGGTTTACGGCGCGACGACTCTGCCAGTGGGTTTACGTTGATCGAGACCCTGGCAATTCATGTTACGGAGGGACCACAGTCAGAAACTCCCAGTGCAGTGTCCAAATGCGAGTCGCTCGGAGAAACACGCTGACTACTAGCGTTGCGCTTATAATTATCCCAATCTCCGTGGAGCCAAGGATGGTTGCATCTGGCACCGCCATAAGTCCCTGAAGAAAACTAGTTGCTAAGATGAAAAACCGTCGAACCGCATGGGGAAGATTTCGATTAGATTGGCCGCTGTGAGCTATACTTGCAGACAGAGTCCGAATCGCCAATGGTCTTGTCCTTCCATGAGCCAAACGTGGGCCAAGTGTGACTCGAAATGAGTCAAAAAGCACGCCTTCGATGAGACCGTCGGATACTGAAGCATCACGAAGGCCCCGGAAGTATGGTAGACCTCAGACCTCAGCACGGCGGGGCATTCATGCAGCGGCCGGGGGTAGGTAGGTAGGTAGGTAGGATTACACGACCGATGGAGAAGGAATTGCGCAGCATCGTTGCATGAGGGCAAGACTCCACGTAGCATTGCGGAGTCGCGCAGAAGTGGATTAGATGGATGATTGATTGCCTGGTCATCTTGAATGAGACGGTCGTATCGAAATGAGCTCCACAGAGCTATGGCGAAGTATCGCGAGGACCCTTTGAAAAGATGACGACCGGATGCTGTGGCGGACCTTGTATCCCAGCGTCAGCCGGGGAAAGTCACGTAACATGCATCGGCCGTAGCATTTGGAGCGAATTCTTTTCACGCCGAAGGATTAGATCGGATAGATGAGTCCCTGCTGGCGATGGTCTTGATAGATATACCTTGAAGGAAACGTCATGGTGCGCCGGCTTCGAGCGCGTATGCGAAACGAGCTAGCGTTTGCAGAGACGAACTGGTGACGCTTGCAAGTATCGGACGTGAAGCAGGCAGGCTGCGGATCTCAGCATCTGCGAGGGAATCCATTATCCATCTAGCAGCATTATGGAGTATGTCCGCAAAGGGATACCGATTGGATTGGATAGATGATTGCCTAGCTATCGTGCCCCGCGATGGCCTATGTGCCTTGAACTTGAATGACACGTCCTAGTGCGCCAGCCGCATATGTAGTATCGAAAAACGCCCGCGTCCGCCTTCGGTCGACTGAAGACCCAAAGACGAACTGGTGATGCTATTGCTGGTCCAGTATCCGAATCGGAAGCTTTCGGACCTCAAAACATGGCGGCATGAGAGAATCCAGTGTCCAGTATCCACGTAGTCGATGCTCCCACTTGAATAGTGCCGCCTTCAAGGCGTACGAGCAAGAAGACCCAAGACGAGACCGAGACCCAAGACGAGCTAGGGACGCTTCAAACCTGCTGGTTACAGTATCGAAGCTATCGGACCTCAGAGCTGCAAGAGGCTGCAAGGAATTCGCGAATCCATCTCGCATCGATATCGCTGCGAGGGAATCCAGCATCCACTGCGTAGCACGCGGAATTCATGCAGAAGCATGGGATGGCCCGGGATGGATTGTCGATTTCTATCGTGCGAATAGTCCCATTGACAATGTGCCTTGCAGGTGCTTCAAGTGCTCGAGGGATATTGGTGCTTCAAGTGCCCAAGGGAGATGAACGCAAGTGCCCAAGGGAGATGAAATGCAAGTGCTCAAGGGAGATGAACGAAGGCGCTGGAGCTTTAGCGCCCATAGAACCCTAGTCCAGAAGTCCGCGCACGACCAGTCGGGATAGGAAGTGCTTTAGTGGCAACTTGCAAAGGAGCTCAAAGGCTCATTTGCACCATCGCTCATCTCGACATCCAGAAGCGATAAAAATTTGTTACACGTAAAGACAGGACAAGCAAGCCAACAGGAGTAGTACTGCTAATGTACTCATAAAATAATTACAGTACACTGCTACAGAGAGTAGGCACTCATTTGGTGGGTGTGGGTATTGGTGCCGCCACGACGGCCAGAAAAGGACAGTGGTGATAAAGAGAGTGAGAGTGAGAGTGGTTTGGTGTGGTGGTCTGGTCTGTTCAAAGCTAAAAACGCAATCATCATCATCATCCATTAAGCTATCAACTCTAATCCAATCCGCAGCCCCAATCCGCTCACGGTAAAGCGGAAGGTATTAGGGAAAGCGGAAGGTATTAGGGCGCACGGCACCGCTCAGAGAGCGATGGCGGCAACACCGACGGCGACGAGGAGGGCGCCGGCGACGCTGCCGCGGACGGCGAGGGCGCCGTTGGAGCCGGCGCTGGGGCTGGTAGAGGGCGCGGAGACGCTGGAGCTGGTGGGGATGCTGGATGCGGGTCCGGTGGTTCCGAAGCCGGAGGGGGAGACAGCGGGCTTGGTCCTAGTGCAGCAAGCGGGTCAGTCTGAGTCAGAGCGGGGACAAAGGGGGTGGGGGGAAATGGAAGTTGAGGGGGTTAATCGACGGGCCAGGCACAGCGCCGGAAGGGGGGAAGGAAAGGGGGAAGAGTGGAGAGAAGGGGAGAAGGGAGAAGGGAAGATCGACTAACGAGATAGGGTTCGACGACGCCGATCCAGATCCAGTCACAGAAGCGGACTTGCTCGCGCTCGACGCCGACTTGGAGGCGGAGGACGACGGGAGGGGGACGCCGGTGACGGTCGTCGACTGGGTTGCGGAGACGGCGCCGATGGAGAAGGACGCGCTGGTCGCGAACACGCTGTTGATGTTAGAGATGTCGACGAATTCGATGGTGTAGCCGGAGCTGGGGGAGGAGGGAATTGGAGTTCAGCGGTGCGGAATGTGCGGAAGAGGAGAGTGGATTACTCTGCGGGCACGTTGGGGAGGGCGACCGTGGTGGTCAAAGTCGATGAGTCGACATTGTTCGCCAAGGCAAGGGCGTTGTTCTATAGTAAGTCGCAATGAGAAGAGGACGATTGACGGGGGACTAAGGAGACACACGAAGGACGGGTGGTCGAGCTCGATGGAGAATGTACCGGACCTGCAATACACCAGTTTCCACGTCAGTCGCTGCTTTTTTTCTGTGGGAAATTTGTGGAGAACGTACTGATCGGAGGTGGAGGTGGTCCAGGTGATGGTCAGGGAGCCTTCAGAAACAGCATTTCCCGAGACGGTCGTGATGCTGAGGGCAGATGCAAAGGGGGCCGCGAGGGCGAGGATTGCGCTGGGAAAAATGGGAAAAGGAGACAAGGTAAATGGGTGAGCGAGTTGCGGGCTTGCAGGCTGCTGACCAGAGCTTGAACATGGCAAACATTTTTTCTGTTGTTTTGGGGTAGAAGACGGTGGTAGTCGTGTGGGGGGGCGGGGAGACGGGGCGAGGGAGATGGCAGGAACGAAAGAACCAGTTAAAAGGCACGTGAACTCGGACATCCGAAATGGCATGTGACACCGACAAGACGCAGAAAGACAAATGTGACCTGTCACTCAATGCCACCTTTTCATATTTCACACCACCACCGGAGACCGTTGAACGTGCAACAAGCCTGGACTCGTTTCCCTTCACCTTGTTCCCCTGGTATTTCGACCGCTGCAGAGCTCTTAATCGTCGGACGCGCGAAACCGAAGATATCCGAATCGGGCCGCTGCGTGATGCCCCTGGCCTCGCCTTGTTTCAGCCTCCTTGGCCCCGCTTACATAACTATGACTGCCTGGAGACAGGGGAACGTCAAGGTTACCCGTCTGGTGTGATAGACGTTCTGGTGGCGAATAGCTCGTCAAGTAGGAGAGTCGGGGTCCAAGGCAAAGACGCGAGAGGCTTGCGCGCGTTGGGATAACCTTGGGAACACGGTGTTCAGAGACTGGACCATGCCGTGTATAATATTATCACTATCACTATCACCCGCAATTTTTCTGCCTGATGAACGACAAAAATACCTCCACCTTAAATTAGAATGCCCCTGATATAGAGGTTTGCAGGCTAAATTTAACATGCCGGCACTTCATTATGTGTATACGCTATTACCTTCAGCGAACCTGCTGGAAATTACGCCAACCTGTATAGAAACTTCAACTCCGAAACGAGACGTAGTGAATGGATGTCTATTCTACCTCAGATTCGTGCCCAATAGGATGAAGTTTGGATCTGAATTTAATAGAAAAGCGGACGTGGTGTATGGTACACCGCTGTATTCAATCAGTAGGCTATCTGACCTTTGAGCAGCTAGCCGGGGTTCGACTGCATGGTTGCCATCTCATAACCCTTTTTTAGTCTGTATTGGTTCAAAATTCAAGGTCTGCGAGTTTGGACCTTCAGCGAACAATTAAAGAGGGCGTAGCTCGGCTTTGAAGGGAGCAGGGAGTGTACGTGGTGTACGGCGCACCGCTGCATTGCATTAATTTGGGCAACCGATGTGCATTTGAGCAGCTAGTCGGGGTTCGACTCCCCGCGTCCACATTTGGATATTTCCATTGCCTTTTTTTGTGGTTGGATGAAGGCGTGACGAATTAGTTTGCCTACTAGGATGAATAGAGTTCACGTCCGCCCCAGGCTTGGATTTCTTTAAAAAAATATTTGGTCTGCGCGCACTTATCCTGGACTCAGCTGGCCTTTGAAAGGAGGAAGAAAGCGGACGTGGTGTACGGCGCACCGCTGCATTCACTTCGTATCTACGTTCATTTCAGTTGAGCAGCTAGCCGGGGTTCGACTCCCCGCGTCCGCATCCGCAGATAATGCTCATCCTTTTTGGGGGGTCATGGTTGAATGAAGGAGTGACGAAGTTTATTTTACCTATCAAGATGTTCGACTGCCCTCCCCGGGTTCTGCTGGGTTTTTTTTGGTCTGCCCGCACTTGCTTCCAACGAACAATGCAATTTAAAAGGGTTTAGCTGGGCTCTGAAGGGAGGGAGAAAGCGGACGTGGTGCACGGTGCACCGCTGCATTCAATAACAGTTGATATGCTTCTAGAGTGCCATTTGAGCAGCTAGCCGGGGTTCGACTCCCCGCGTCCGCATGAGGCGATACCTGCATAGCTTTTTTTATTATTCTGCAGTTCAACATGAATGTTCATTTTCTACTAGGATTAATGGGTCGATGTCGGCCCCGGGCTTTGGATCTCTCTGGATTTCTTCAGTGCTCTTTGACCTTCACCCACTTACCTCCAAAGCAATTTAGAAGGACTTAGCTCGGCGTTGAAAGGAGGGGGAAAGCGGATGTGGTGCGCGGTGCACCGCTGCATCGAATGAGCGGTTATATCATAATCTAGATTTGAGCAGCTAGCCGGGGTTCGACTCCCCGCGTCCGCATATGCGGCCGGGCAACCATTTTTTAGGTGTCACTGTTCATTTTACATACCGTTCGACTTCGCATTTCTGGGATGAACTTTGGATCTGAATTTAATAGGAAAGCGGACGTGGTGCACGGCGCACCGCTGCTTTCAATAATCCAGATATCTATAATGGCCATTTGAGCAGCCAGCCGGGGTTCGATTCCCCGCGTCCGCATCTGGGGAATTCACACCTGTCCCTTTTTCTTCTGCGATAGATAATTCGACGTTGAACGTTGAACGTTCAACATGACAATGCTCTTTTTCCCTCTTAGGATTAATGGGTCGGCCCCAGGCTTTGAATTTCCTTTGGTATGCCGCACTTATCCAGCGAGCAGTGAAAATTCAGAAGGTCTTAGCTCGGCGTTGAAAGGAGGGTGAAAGCGGACGTGGTGTACGGCGCACCGCTGCATTCATTCAATATCGTCATTATTGCGTTGAGCAGCTCACCGGGGTTCGACTCCCCGCGTCCGCGTTGTTTAATATCTCGTACCTTTTTTTTGGGTCGACAATGGTTGAATGACTCGGTGCCGACGTTCATTTTACCGGAATGACGTTCGAAGTTCGCTTTCCCGGGTTCCCGTGTTTTTTTTTTTTGTCTGCCCGCATTTGCCTCCAGCGGGCAATGCAATTTAAAAGAGTTTAGCTCGGCTTTGAAGGGAGGGAAAAAGCGGACGTGGTACACGGCGCACCGCTGCATTCAATAATGATGCCAGACTTCTAGTCTGCAATTTGAGCAGCTGACCAGGGTTCGACTCCCCGCGTCCGCGTGCGGATGTTTTCGTACTCCTTTTTTAGAAAACTCGAAGTCTGCAGAATTCAACATGAATGATCGTTTTTCCCATTAGGATTAATGGATCCAGGTCGGCCCCAGGCTTTGGATCTCTCAACCTTTCTTTTTCTTTGGTTTGCGTGCACTTGTCATGACAGCGAACAATTAAAATTCAGAAGGACTCAGCTTATCTTTGAGCAGGGGGAAAGCGGACGTGGTGTATGCTGAACGTGGGGTTCGACTCCCAGCGTCCGCATTAGCGTTGGCCACCCTTTTTTCTTCTGCGATAATTCAACGCTCAACATGAGTGAGTGTCAGTTAGTACCATTTAATTATTATAAGTCCCGCGTTCGCGTTACAGAGTCGGATCGTGTACTTTTTTGTTCTTCAAACTATTTGTGCGCGTTGAAATTTCTAGGGAAACTCTGAGGGAGAGGGAAAGCGGACGTGATGCACGGTGTAGCACTGCATCCATTTGCATCTATTCAACCTCATCGCTGCCCTCGGTTGAGCAGCTAGCAGGGATTCGACTCCCCGCGTCCGCATGGAAATTCAACCTTGACCCTTTGTTCTTCGGCTTTGGGTTTCTCAGGATTTCTACAACTTTCTTTGGTCTGCGTCCGCTGACCACCAGCGAGCCATTCCAATTTAGAAGGCCTTAGCTGGGCTTCGGAAGGAGAAGGAAAGCAGATGTGGTGTGCGGCGCACCGCTGCATTCAATATATATATATCGTCGCCGCGTCAGTTGAGGGGGTTCGATTCCCCGCGTCCGCATGTAGTAGGCGTCAGTTGATCCTTTTTTAATCTGCAGTCAACATGAATGTTCATTTTCCTACTGAGATTAACGGGTCCGCGTCCGCCCCAGGCCTTGGATTTCTTAGAAAAATCTTTGGTCTGCGCACACTTGCCTCCAGCGAGAATTTTAGAAGTGTTTAGTACGGCTTTGATGAGGAAAACTGCTGTCAGTGTATCGTCGCATCCAATCATGAAGCAGATCTCGAGGTTGGGATTAGCTTCCAACCCCTCTTTCGGTCGGCAATAGTGATTGAACATGGCGGGTGTCAATGTTCATTTGCCACTTTCGTGCATGCAAATGGTCAAGCGTAGCTCATTCTCCGTTCTTCCGTGTTCGTCTTCACGAGTTGCGACTGAAATACAACAGGCTGATATTTCCCATATATATATAGAACAAACAGCTACCGGCGCCCACAAAATCCTCACCTATCAAAGGCTTTCCCACTTGGAGACCAAAATCGCATCCGCTCGGGTGGACGTCGGAAGGTCAGTATCAGTACCAGCCTGAGCGCCCTTCAAATGCAAGCCATCAAGCCGCAGATGCAACCGCGCGCTGATGATGGAGGTAAAGCTCCAACACGTCCTGCGGAACCGCGTCAATCATCTCTGACAAGAGGAAACAGCAAATAAACACCCACGCTACGACGGCGAAACACTGGCCCGCCTGAAATACAATTTATCAGACGCGAGGATGCTGAATGCGCGGCGGGGACTTACGTCCCCCACAAGGGAGCTAATTAGGTATGACGTCCGGAGCGCTGCGGAAGAGGTGAGTTTGTGCGCGATCCAGGAAATATCCGGCTGACCGAAGAGCGCCTGTGGCGAGGTCAACATAAAATCTTGCCCTCACATACGAATTTTACTGACCAAGATAAACTTGAGGCCGTCGTGTTGCAGCGACATTATGACCTCGCTATGGGTGCGATGGGGGCGTTCCAGGGCGTTGTACACCGAGATAAATATGACTAGGATGTCAAATAGTGACTGATGTGCGGTTAGACTGATGTGGATGGATGGATGTAGAGAGGCAGGTACTTGCCTGCACGCCGAACACCACAAAGATAATCCGCGGTTTGGAGAGGATGATGCATGTTGTGAAGATTTCGGAGAACTTGAAGAGTGCTGGAGTGGGGTTGGTTCGTTATGACCGAGGCCCAGCGACGAAGACGCACGTTGTAATTGCAGCTCGCCAACGATGCCGATGGCAGTTGTCGCCACGATGCAGATGATGAACGTGGCGATCAAGGCCCTGGCGACGTTCGCGCGTTGGTCCCAGAGAGTGTATATGCGGAGAACGATGATGGCTGAGGACAGACGTGATTAGCCTGGTACGGAACGAACCGAAGGGAAAATTACAGTGAGAGATGGCACCAAAGATCATGGCCGCTGAACCGAAAAGCCACAGAAATCTCCCACATCTTGACATATCGTTAGCGGGCGATTGTCGCTTTATATGAACTCCTTACAGCTGTAGACAGGTCAGATATATTTGCGATCTCTAGACAACTAAACTTTACTCACCTGATCATTCAGGTGAGAATCGGCTCCACTGAAGACTGATCCTAGTCAGCTAGTAATCATATTTGGGTGGGGGTGGCCATAGCGTACCATAAACGGTGTACGCGATGACCGCCTCTGTCAGGTATCGATTTATCCCGAAGGCGACCTTTGACACCACCCGGTTATTCGGATTCATCCAGATAACCTGAGCCTCCGCTTGTATTGTCAGGGAATGGTCGTACACCATCGAGGCGAGACCAACAGCTGAGTTGTTGAAAGGTTTATGAGGAACATTCGTCCAAACATCCAGTATGATGAGGCCTACCAGTGAAATACCGCAGGAACAGCAGGGTGTTCACGATTTCGGACTCGGACACGGAGGCCATGACGGAGACTCTGAAGGAGGAGGGTCCCAGTGGGAGAAGTCAAGGCCTGTACATACCCGCCTCGCACATCTATCAAACGAGGGAGTATTTGGTTTGGTTCCGACCCAACAAAGCTCTGAAAACATACTGTATGCTATAATAGTGTAGAGCTTCTGCGAGATGCAGGCGACCAGTGCTTCCGCCAAGTGATGCAGATCAGCGAAAGATGGGGAATATTAATATCGTCCATTCAATAATAAGCCGATATTGAATTGTACAGAGGCAGTTCCTCAGTACCAAGACGTTCCGTGGGATAGTCAGCCTCCTGGCAGTTTCTATGACGGAATAGAAACCCATCGGGTGCAAACTGCAAGTCTGTCGAGAGTCGAGACGAACTGAGCAATTTCTGCAGCCGAGTCCTGACCTGGCGGCTTGGAGTTGACAGACTCATGGCGACAAAAGAGGAACTCAGAAGAACGGAAGATCCGTCGTGGCATGCCTCATCCCACGAGATTATGTGAATCTACTGGTCGAATCCAACAATCCATGTCGTGTGGATGACAGAAGGACAGATGAAGGGGGTGCGAGCACATGACGAGCGCCACATGCGTGCCAGCCAAGTGCCAGCCCCATTCCATAGTCGACGTGGAATTCTGTGACCTTGACAACCATGCCATACGACACCCGAAGGTGCTGGAGCGATTATCCCGGCTGGAGTGCGCGTTAAAGTATAGCGAGCGTGAATGGCCAGATCAATTCTTTTCTTTGAAGGCGACACTGTCTGGAAGGTCACCGCGTTTTTTTTGAGTGTTAACGAAGAGAGCTCGATCAGTGGCTGTGTTGAACCGATTGGCGCCGACTCCCGAGCGGTTCAACAAGTTGCAGCCTGCTTGCCTGCACCGTGACCTGGTTTTGCCCCCGCATTTGTTCGTTTTTATCTCGTTCCATGGAACAGATTGCCAAGAACTAATCTGGAAAATTAGGACATATGGTGCAGACACGCCGGCTGCTATTGCTTTTATCGCCTCCAGGATTTGAAAGTAAATGTCCAAAGCTTGTCGTCATTCTACTCTACGTATCTGGAATTTTGTGTTGAATTCAAATAGAAAGTGTACTCAAGGAATTAAGTACGTTCGCGTGAGATGGCGTGCTAGCATTTGAGGTAATACTTATCCGTATAACGAGGATATTCCGTTCCGCGGCTGGAAGGCCCACTGTGGCGCGAAATAATCAAGGTCAACTTCCAGGCCACCCGAAATGAAAGATTGAAGCTCGAGCAATATGTCGGTCTCCATTCTACGCTCAAAGCGAGCTTGAAATCGCCGGAGAGGGTAGTCCATGACCATCCGCGCCCTGATAAATGCCAGTGCAGCGGCGTCTGAAATCAGACCGACACAAGATATTGGGCTAAAGCTGATATATGTAAGCGCCGGGCATAGCACATCATGTGGTGGGCAGAATAGGGAAAGAAATGCGTCGTCCGCGCAAAGCGGAATAGCGTAAGGTCTTGACCAATACAGGCGAAGGTCCGTGGTCGTTGGGAAATGCTGAAGAAGCTCGACTAGGTTGGAGAGAGTGAATCTGAATATGTCGAGCTCCATCGTCAGGCCTTGGACTGGCCTGTCCAGAAACCGTATTGGCTCCTCAAAAAACTTCTCTCCGATTTGCAGCCAGCTGAGTTTTGGGAGGACCAGCAGACTCAAGGCTTCAACGAGAGGGTATTCGTCCCCAAGAATGAGGGTCTGCAGATGGAGTAGGGTGAGGGAAGATGTGTCGCGCCGCTCTGAACCCTTCGGCTTCGTCGCTTGGATCTGGCATCGCACAATGTTCGGGCACCTGCGCAGAACATCCAACACACCATACTCGTCCAAACCCCCATCATAACCCCACCCCGACGGAAAGCATACAAGGCAGAGCTCCGTCAGATGTGACCATCTGAGAGGAAGTGAAAGTGCGTCTGTCGTCACATATAATGATATGCTGCGGAGGTTCGGGATGCCAAAGAAATCTATCCAATCCCGAAATTCGGGAAGGCTGTCACTGTCATTGTAGCCGTGTAACAAGAACTTCTCCAGAGCCGGCAGGTCCTCCAGGCCAAGGCGGAGGAGTGGGTCGTAGATTGCCGGGGTATCAGAAACTAATTCGAGGTGTCGTATACGCCGGGAAACTCTGAGCAGCTGGTTGATGGGATTCAGCTGATCGTCGAATGTGATATCGTCGTCTCGTGTGTCGTACGGGGTGCGGTAGAAGGAAATAGATAGAGGGCACATGGCGGAACGATTCAGCCAAGCCTCTACAGTTTTGTTTAGTTTCAAAACCATGCCTGGAGGGACATCGATGCGATAGCTGAGTGACGGAATATGAAGGGAGCTCCATATCCTCGGTGTGGACCATGCAAGGCTGCGCCAATGGCTGCAAATGCGGCCGAGAAGCAGCGGCGCTTCTCCGGGATCGATGACAGCATTATGCGCAGTTGGGAGGCACGCGAGAAAGATCTCTTGAAGCACGTCCTGAGGAACGCGTCGAAGGGGTGAAATGAGGGCGTTGTGGGCGTTGTGGGCGTCGATTGCGGTTTTCAGAGACTCACGCTTCGCCATGAGCTCATTGATTTGAGCGTCGACTCGAGCGAGCTCGGCTGCGGGTACCACGAGAAGATTGCGTATTCCGGAAATTTCGGATTCGGTGGGAAGATAGTTTGTGTGTAGCTTATCTGCGAACGGTGAATCGGCGGGGAACATTGTGGTGGAAAGCAAGCTGGATTCATATCAAAACTCCAAATTAGGACGCGAACGCGTGTTGGGCGCTTATCCTTGATTCATCCCACCATGTTCCCCGTCCATTCACCCTTCGCGGAGAAGCTAAACACAAACTACGTCCCTTCTGATGCTGAAGTGCAACAGATACGTGCTCTTCTCATGGAGCCGATAGACGAGTTGGCTCGAGTCGACGCCCAGATCAACGAGCTCCTGGCGAAGCGCGCGTTGCTGAAAGCTGCAATCGACGCCCACAGGGCGCTCACGTCGCCAATCAGGCGCATTCCTCAAGATGTTCTTTTGGAGATATTCTTCTCCTGCCTCCCGACGGCGCACAACGCTCTCATCGACCCCCACGAAGCGCCCCTGCTTCTGGGCTACATCTGCAAGCATTGGCGAAGCGTTACGTACTCCACACCGGGGATTTGGAGTTCGCTTCATATTCCGTTGCTCAATCATGATGCGGCACCTCCGAGCATGATTTTGTGGTTGAATGCGCACGTAAAGGCGTGGCTCGGCCGTTCCGCCACATGTCCTCTATCCATTTCCTTCGTCACCCAGTCCTTTTATGCTCCTGCTATCAACTCCGCTCCCAGTGCGAGCCCACTGGAGATCGTGAACCTACTATTCGGGGTTTCACGACGTATACGATCTCTGGACCTCTCTGCGGGCACATCGACACTCGACCCACTTCTCCGTCTTGGTCCGGAGGATCTGCCGGTTCTGCGGAGTATCCGGCTACATACTTTCATAAATAGGAAACTTATCGAATTTCCGGATGCGACAAATGTCTTGCAGATCCCTAGTCTCCACGACATATCACTATTTGTGGCGGCCGACGCACTTTCGCTCCCTCTCAGGTGGTCGCAGCTAACGAAACTCTGTCTCGAATGTTTTCCTATTTGGTCGGCTCTGGGTGTTGACGGAGGTACAAGCGCAGCCGGCGTGCTCGATGTCCTTCGCAGATGCCCGAATCTTGTGGTTTGCCAGATCAACGTCACGACGGATGATGGATTGGCCATCAGTAGTTCCCCAATAACCCTCCCGAACCTGGAAATCCTCACCCTCGGAAGCCGATATCTCCCTGCCAGATGCATCGAGTTTTTGGTCCTACCAAAACTCCGCTGGTTGAAGATTGGAGATGTTTTCTTTTCGGATTCCAGTCGGTCCTTGAGTCTCCCGGGATCCGATCTGACAGTGGAAATCGATACGGGCGGCATTACATTACCCAACCTGATCAGTCTTTTGCAGCAGTTCCCCAAGATATCGCACCTCCGACTTCAATCGTGGTCATCCCACGAGGGAATTTGTCTGGACGATGTGTTTCTTGCGCGCTTCTACACGCCGCAGGATGCGCTATGTCCGATGCTAACACACTTCACGGTCGTATTATGCGCCACGTTCTCCGACGCCACAGTGTTGGCGTTTATCAGGGCACGCAGGAACATGGAATGCTCTCTCCAGCAGATTCACATTGACTTCGGTCGTACGGTGGATGTCGACATACAACCCGAGCTCCAGTCTTTCGTTTCTGACGGAATGACAGTCGACCTCAAGTATTTTTCATCAGAATGGAAATTTAATGCGCGGGAAGGTCTGTTTCCCTGATTATCCTGTTCGATCATAGGAATATTTCTTTGATTGTACGTCGGTTTGATCATTTATGTTCTATTATCCGAGTTTCGATAGGCACCACGGGAGAATTGAAACTGCGCGATTACCCAATTCGCGAAAGTTGAACTATCTCCATCACTTATTCACTCTGTTTGTAACGTCAAATAGCGAATATCCGCACCGAACTCCGGGCCTCCACCGTCGCGGACTGCAATCCCTAAGAAAGTACAATAATTTGCTTTGAATTTCATGTACATGGGATATTCTGCTCAGTAATTTCGTCTTAGGATCCTGATTTCCGCTGGAAACTGAGAAAAATGAAGGCACCTGAGTCCGGTCAGACTGGGCCCTTATTTTAAAGAAGTAGCGGTGGCCAGGAGGAAGTAATCGACTGCGCAAAACGCATTAGAACTCTGCGGTGCGTAAGTAAGACCGAGGCAACCAAGATGGGAACACATACCGAGATTCCTAGCAGGCGACGCCAGTGTCATCCAACTTCGTGAGCTGTAACTTATCGACCGCTGTCTCTAGCGAGTCTACGACTGTTTCGGGCGCCGCATAGTCAGCGCGGGAGCCATCAACATCGTCTTCCGTCGGTGCCATTTCTTGGTCGTCTGAATCGGTGCGGTCTCGCATTATAATTACCTTGGCGTACAGATCATCGCTCTCGAACTCGACGTGGAGCTCTGGGTAGACCGGTGGCATCTCTCCGTAGAGCCTAGCTCGCTGAGCCATCAACACATGCACGTTCTGTATGTCTGGATGGATTTCGGAGTATTTCGCATGCCATTCCAGGGCCTTGGAAGCAGGCGTCGCTGCAATTCATCAGCAGGAAACACACGGTATGGAGGAACAGGACAACACACTTATATGGGCGCTTTTCATGAATTTTATCAGAATAAGAACGTCCGTAATTTCGTCGCATCCCACATCCTTTTCATGCAGGAACGTGTCAAGCGGTAAGATGGGGAGCTTGCGTGTACATTTGTGATTGGCAAGTGCCTCAGAAAAGCCCACAATATAACATCGAGCTTTGCCATTCAGTGCGTCGGCTCGAGAGAGACCGTGGGCGTCGAGAATGACATGTCGAAAATCGGATGCATAACCTAGACCACCATGATCAACACCGTAGTCGTGTACAGCCTCGAATGTCCGACCGACGAGGATCCTGTAAGGATCCATAAGTCAGTATCAACGAAGCCGAAAGTAGGGAGCTACTGCCACACACCTGTTAGCCTCGGTGTTCATCTTGGTGCGAGAGAGCTCATGCCAGGACATCCCACACCACTGCGTGATGCTGAACAACACTTTGCCAGCCCAGTCGCCGGTGTCCATGATCCACATGCCGTAGTGAAAAGGTACGAGCAATCCTTCGACATTGATGAGATGAGCGGCGTGGAATTTCGCGTCCTTCACGAGCCTAGCATATGTTTGGAATGTATTTGAGCGGGTGTCGCGAGTGGAGAGTTCCGCGTTAAGGAGCAGTCGGAGGCAGAACCGCGTCGAGGTGGACTTGGCTTGCGCGTAAATCAAGTCCGTGTCGTCTTGGTGGTCGAACCCCCACGCTTTCGCCTCCTCGAAACTGATATCCTGGCGGCGTCTGTCGCCCGGACGGTTTACAAAGACAGAACGTGCACGGGGAACCAAGATGGAAGTGGCGTCGGCGGGGATGGGCTCGAATGGCTCGGTAATGTAATCGAGCTCGGGGATGCGCCATTGTTTGGCAGTATAGTCGGGGGTAAGTCCTTCGAAACGGATCCGCAGGGTGGTCATATGTGCAGTGGCACGGTAAGGCACTCGTCGAGTCGGAGCGAAGCCACCGGATACAGTGCGCCAACCTGAGAAGAATGGGTAGCGACAATTTCTTTGAGGGCGTTTCTGTTCAACGTTGGGAGGTTAAAAGTTTTTTTGGAGTCAGTCTCGTGATTGATGCATGGGTTGATGAACAGAGGATCAGTGGCTATGTCGCGCAAAAAAGAAAACCTGGAGTCAAAACCTGGAAGGCTGGAACGGTCTCTTGAAGTATTCGGCATCTTCGATAGAAGGCGAAGTAACTGATTGTCATGGCCAATGAATTTTCCTCTCGCAGTTCCTGAGCCAGAAAAAATCAATACTTGGAGGTTACTCGGACTGTAGACCTACCAGGATTATCAGCGCGCTTCGAAAAATTTAATCACTCGGTTGAATTGCTTTCCCGGCCCCACCCCTGCGAAACATCTGAGATTCGGCTTGCGTTCGTCATGTCGTAAAATCTTCTATGGCGCCATAGATTTGGTGTGACTGAGTCATCCTTTTGCACGCGGTTTTAGCATTTAATCGGGTATTTTTTGGGTGGATAGAACCAATACGGCCTTCCGCGGAACCTCCTGACCAGTATAAAGATGCAGCCCACACCAGCTGAGAGAGGAGCACCTTTCTTTCGGAAGCATGCTACTCTACGGACTTTCGGTGCTGTTCCATCTCTCGAGCCTCTATGTCGGCGCGTTTGGTGCATCCTGCAGCTGTTCACCCATAGTTATCCCTGTGCACGTCGATGTCCTCGTTCCGAAGGACCCCACCGATATGTTTGCAGGGCTGAAAAGCAATGCAAGCAGTTTACGCCGTATCGACAAGACCTACAACATCTATGGTGTTTTCTGTCAGCCGGAAACCGTGACCCCCAAACTTGCAGGCGAGCTGCAATCTTGCTCTCGGATGACAATGATTCTAATATTCTTTGTAGATGTATTACAGCTTCTTGTACACGGCTACACGTACACCAGCCAATATTGGTCGCCTCCAATTGAGGAGTTCAGAAACTACTCCTACGCGGCCTTCTCCTGCAATCGTGGTCTGTCCTCATTTGCCATGGATTGGCTGGGCGTCGGGCTGAGCTCGCGGCCAACAAATGCGTCGGACGTGCAGTTCCCCACCGCCGTGGCCGCCATATCCCAGGTGGCGCGCCACTTCAAGCAGGCTTCCATTCTCCCCGGCGTCGCACCCTTTAAAAAGATTATTGGCATTGGCCACAGCGCTGGGTCCGGCCTGCTCAACTTTGGCGCGATCGTTGACGCACAATTCCCCTTCGACGGCCTCGTCCTGACGGCGGATCTTCTAATCATTTCGGCTACTTTTTCATCCATCTCATCGTTCCCCAGCGCACGAGATGCCGACCCGCTCCGCTGGGGCACGCTCGACCCCGCGTATATCACGACGACGCACAACCGCAGTATGTTCTACCCCGCCGACCCCACCGTGTCTTCACCCCGCATGATGCTATTCGACGATTTCACGAAGAACGTCGGGTCGGTGTCGGAATTTGTGCAGTTGGCTACCAGGAGTTTAACGACGCAGTACACGGGCCCCGTCGCGAAGATTGTTGGCTCGGAAGACCAACTGCTTTGCGTGAGCACCAGGAGGTGTGGGGATGTCACGGCGTTGACCGCGGTGGAACGTGTCCCGTGGCCGGCTGCGCAGAGCTTTGAGGTCGTTGTGGCCCAGGGAAGTGGGCATGATTTGAACCTCGATTTTCTTGCGGAAGGGCCGTTTCACACCTTTGTTGGTTTTGTTGAAAAATTTGCTGGATAGGTAGCTGTTCATCAAGTGTCAAGATAGATATGATTTGTGTTTTTAACCTGAATGTATTGGGGCATGAGCACTGGGTGCGGGTAATATAACATGTGAAGGACCCAGTAGCGAAAGGTGTCCTATTGGTGATCACCTCTGTCAAGAGCGCTATTTCATGTGTGAGCACTCAATATCATTCTGCAGCTGTGAAATTCAACTCATATTTCAACGTGTTCTGTAAAATAAATATGGAAGGAGCCCGATTTCATCTGCGACTCGCGAGCGACACCCAATAGTCTCTGCAGCTGCATTCAACTCACATTCCAACGCGATGCGCAAAATCCACGTGGAACCTGCGAACCAGGAGCACCATTTCAAAATCTGCGAACGACACCCAATAGCCTCTGCTACTGCATTTAACTTACATTTCAACTTCATCTGCAAAATAAATACAGTACGTGACCTGCGAGCAAAGTCTCTGCCGACGCAGTCGGAGCTTCCTAGTAAAACGAGGTGCCGATATTTGCGCCTCAAAGCTCTCAAAGCATTGCTTGTGGTCGAACGAAGTGGCTTGCATGCAGCATCGTGCAGAGTAAAAGAAAGAGAACTCATCAGCGAACGCGTAAAGAACGAGCGCTATATTGAAATTCTCTAGATCGCCTGCGAGCCCAAAATGGAGGGAGATTCAGATGCCTGGAGTGTCCCGTGCTGCTGCTTTTTGTGGCAGTCATCACAATGCCCTCGATACCTGTAATAGAATATATACGCCTATAATACCCTCACCGCCTCTTTGAGTCAGCCGTCGTGAAGGCAGATTTCGCTCTACGGTTTTGGCGAGCAAAGCAGAGTCGGTACCAGCATAAGCGACGATGATTCTGAGGCACCGCTCCCCCAAGAGTCGGCCAACTTGCTTACTAAAGCCGGGTCGTCTATTTCCTCCTCCTTCGAGTGTCGCTCCGCAACCTGGTCCATCTGCGGAGGCGATACACAAACTTTGTGATCTCTCCAGCTCGCTTCTTCCCTCGGTTTTGAGAGGGTGGGTATATAGTGGTGACCACGGCGGGTGGGTCGGGGAACGAATGTACGCGTTTGGCACAGCCCGTGTACCCCAAACACAGAAGTCCACAACCTCCCTGACCACTCGCGGCCATCGGCGGGGTCTGGGTGCCTGTACACCTAGGAAACACGCTTGTCTGTTCAATTCGGCAACGCCTTCTCGTTACTTCGGTGATAGCATATAGCATTTCGATATTGTTCGCGTCTCGCGCATAGTATCTGCCATATAAATACAGGCTCAAGAAGGATGGACGAGGCAGCTCGCCATGCATCTTCCAGCTGCGCCTTCCTGGCTCTTATATTCCCCGTCGTTTGCGTCGCGACGCTGTATGACTCCTTCGCCAATATATCTGCACCAACTTTTGATTTTGTGACAGTGGGTAGTATGTGCCGATTATTTTATCCTATCTATCTGATCCTTCAACCAGAAAGGATCAATAGGGATAGAATACCTCTAGATTACATCCATGTATAGTATGGAAATCCAGTATACCCATCCTCAAAGAAATATTGATTATTGTTACTTGTCAAATTTCGTCGAATTATATCGCTTCGGGTCAATTCCCAATCAACGGAGGTCGATAGCGAGAAATTGCGTTGCCATATTCCATAGCCACTGGCGTCCGATAATATTCTATGACCGTTCTCCGCCTTGGCCGCTCTTGAACCAGGCATCTTTTCTCACGCCATTTACTCAACTACGGAAGGGTCTTACGGACAACATCTAATTCCGGAAAGGCGGACTTCCGCCCGCCATCCGTTTGCCGTATATAAGCATATACGCAGTGCTGAGCGGAAATGAGCTCTGGTGTTATGCTCCTTTATACACTCGTGGTGATATCACATCTCTCCGTCACATTCGGCGCATCCTGTAACTGTTCCCCGGTCTTGGTCCCGGTGCACGTGGATGTTGTCGTCCCTAAGGACCCGACCGATGTATTTGCAGGCCTGAAAAGCAATTCAAGCGATTTGCGCCGCGTGGACGACAACTACAACATATATGGAGTGTTCTGTCAGCCGGAAATCATGCCCTCCAGGAACACAGGTCCGTTGAACTCGCGCTCTCAGGCCTGATAATGAATGGCTTTAATGATCATCTTCGAATTCGTTTGTCTCCAGGCGTACTGCAGCTCCTTGTACACGGAATCACATATACCAACCAGTACTGGTCTCCTTCGGTGGAGGAGTTTCAAAATTACTCTTACACGGCCTATTCCTGTGAGCGTGGCCTTCCCTCGCTAGCGATCGACTGGCTCGGTGTCGGGTTAAGCACACGCCCTGCCAATTCGTCGGACGTGCAATACCCGACTGTCGGAGCCGCCCTCTCGCAAGTAGCGCGCCAGCTTAAAACCGATTCCCTCCTCCCGGGCGTACCGCCCTTCAGAAAGATCATCGGCATCGGTCACAGCGCGGGCTCCGGCCTACTCACTTTCGCCGCCATTGTCGACGGCGCGCGTTCCCCCTTTGCCGCACTCATTCTTACCTCTGCGCTCAGCGATGCCGGAGCCGCACCCATGGCTCCGTCGCCCATCATCCCCAGCGCCCGCGAGGATACCCCACTCCGCTGGGGCGCGCTCGACCCCGGATATATCACCGCGCCCAACCGGAGTATCTTCTATCCCGCCGACCCTGCCGCCTTCTCGCCGCGCATGCAGTTCTTCGATGCGTTCACACGCGACGTTGGGTCCATAGCCATGCTTGCGCAGACGGGGGTGGTGTCGCTTGCCGCTCAGCACTACTCCGGGCCTGTCGTGAAGGTCCTGGGCGGGGAGGACCAGTTCATTTGCGCGGATCAGCGGTGTGAGGATGTCGCAGCATTGAGCGCGGCCGAAGGTGTGCTGTGGCCGGCGGCGGAGAGCTTTGAGCTTGTGGTATTGAATGGAGGTGGACATGATTTGAATCTCGACTTTTTCGCGGCAGAGGCATTCCGTACTTTCGTTAGTTTTGTCCAGAAATTTTCGCCTTGAATAATATTGCTCCAATATAAGCCGATGATGATGAGAGCGAGCCTCCCACTCAATTCATCACCCATGTTGATCGTACGACCGTACAAATAAACCACGGAAAATTGAGTGGAATTGTTCTATTGAATGAAATTTAAGATTGAATATCAGCCCTCTGGCTTTTAGACCCCATATTTTATTTACAGCGGATTGTTTGAGTGGTTCAACATGTGTGAGCCACTAATTCGTTTATCTCTTGGATCAATTTGGCTGTCGCTGGTTTTTCCCCTCCACCACACCTCGTTGAAAGATTGGGCGGGTTTTTGCTATAGTAGCCAGGGCACTAGCCCATGGGAGTAGCAGGCTCCGACGCCATGGATTTCGGTTTAGTGGATATGGAGATCGTTATTCAGAATTTTATTCCTCTTTCCTTGAATCTTGAATACAAGTGTTCAAAATGGTGAGTCGACGTTGAAGCATATACTTGGTTCGAACGATTCCCATAACTAAATCGTCCATAACCTTTTCAACCCAGGGTTGCGTGACGGTACTTGTACTGTACCGGCGTGTATGGTAGCAACCGTAACGCGTAACGGGGGCCCAAAAAGTTGCCTAAATTGTGTGCGTAACGCTCAAAAATCGACTTTTGCAGCTCTTTTAGGCAACTTTTCGGCCCCGCGGGACGGGGAGTTGCCTTATTTGGAAAGTCCGGTGCCTAATAAGGCAACCGGTTGCTAACTTTCAAAAGTTGGTCAGCGTAACGCCTACCAGGCGGTTGCTACCATACACGCCGGTACAGTATAGGCGCCGAAGGTGTCTAAATTACGCTCCGCCGAGCCGAACAATTTGATGCCTTACTATTTTGACCACCTAGCTGGCCACCTAAGCACTGATGCCTAATCCTCAATCGGTACACTGAACATAGCCAATCCAAACTATATCAGAATGAAGACACGTATCCTATGAAGGGTTCGAAACCACTCCCACCGAATTATCTCACGATTTGAGTACACTGAATTTATTTCGGGCGGCAGTCCAACACAGCCAAATAATAGGCCAGCTGGCACCCCGCGAAATAATCTGCTGAGCCTCGGACGGACGGCGACTTGCATCGGGAATCATAAAGAGAGGCTCCAGGCACCATTTCACATAGCTACAATGTACGTACAAGGCATACGAGAAATCGAAATATATGCCTCGGACTCACCCGAAATCAAGGTCCTCAACTGGCCGACTGTCCCATGCGGGCAATGGCCCGAAATTAAGATACAGCGAGCTTTATGGGAAGGATTTAGACATAAATGGACCCGCAACTCTATCCCAAGGTACTGGCAGCTCCTCCAAAAAATCTGAATGCTGGTGACACCGAAAATTGCGTGGTTTTGGATAAAGGACTGCAGCGAGAAGAGGGGTAAACGGATAAAATTTCGAGATACCTCTGAGATGGAGGTATTAAAGACCAAGAAGCCTCATGCCAAGTTCCAGGCTGGTAGCATGACGGTGTCGTGTAATACGAGGCTGGCCAGCCTGAGCCACTCAGAAAAGCAGCGACATCTTCTTGAGTTCGCAGCGAAGGAGAATCCGACCCATTGACATCGAGAGGCGTGGGAGGTGAATTGCCCGCATCGGGGGAGCAGAACGAGCCCAAGAAGTCGCGGATACACGAAGGATTGGTGGAGAGACGGCCAAGACGAGCGAGGCAAGCGGTGTGGGCGTAAGAATGATGTTCGCACGCTGCGGATCCCGATCCGACATGCCATAACTTTCCATCAACCCATCACTTTGGGTCGAAATTGGATCCAGACCTTCGTTATAGGTCGTACTCCAATCCTCCATTACGCCCAGCTGTCATTTTCAAACATTGATCCCTCTGGCTCCCAAGTGGCCAGCTAGGTAGGGTGGCCAGGTAGGTGGTCCAAAATAGTAACTGTATCATGATCCGAAGTCAAAATGTATTTCCACACTGCCAGCCTCCCACTCGCTTATCCTGTACTTACCCCTCGTTGGCGTTCCTCCAACTCTACGCGTCGCCAATCCCGCCCACGGCGCGAAAATGCGGCCCATCTGCATCCTGGCGGATGTCTTCACGTTTTTCCCGATTGTTCTGGCTGCCCAGGTCGACATTCAATGCGTGGACGGCGAGACGTGGGTCTTTTCATCTCGAAATTTCGATCGCTCATGGAGAATCTGAATCCATATATACAGAAATTCTGCTTCTTGTGTTATCTCATCTACAGCCAACCGCGCCTTCAGCTCGACTCCATCTTTCTTTTTCAGCTCATTCACCAGCACACATCCGGCGCCTACATTTAGTACGCCGTCAGCCTTACAACAAGGCAACAACGTGTCTTTAAAGGCCGCGAATTCAAGCTATCCCATCATCATCGGAGCCCGTCGAGCAGACCGCCGGCGGGAATGGGAACGAGAGTGCTGATCTGTTATAAAGAGTGTCTAGTTAGTACAACGTCTTTGAAGAAAGACTCGGTGCTGACCATGCGTTTGATGTGCATTATGGCGGCGTCGACTTCAGGAGCAGAGGAGTTGGCGACCATCTGGGCACCAATGACGTTGAGACGGGTGAGGTGGGATACGACAGTCGACGCATTGGAAACGAGCGAATCGACGGATGGAGCTGCAAGCATAAGTCAACGGGGGAAATAAATGGACGAGGAGAGGGAAACTAATGTTGGAGAAGCAAGGGACGAGGCAAAATACGAAGCAAAGAGAACGAAGGTGGAGGAGCGCATATTGACGATTTAGGTTGGTGGTTAGGCTGGTTGAAGATCTGAAGATTCGTCTTGCAGCGACACCTTTTATACGAGATGTTGTAGATTAATTCGCATAGTAAATCTTTCCGATCCTCGGGCCTAGGTATGCGCCGAGGTTTTGAAAATGCGGAACTATACTTCCAACTGCTTGATTTGGACCTGCGACAGGAATATCTGGACACATGGAAGACAAGGGATAGAGGAAGGATCCGATGTCGACGCCACTTCGAAGAATTTGCGGAAATAGGGCATCCAACCGGATGACCTAGGCAGTCCATGATTTACGCGCATCCATACATGCTGGCCCTAGAAAATTGAAACGCAGGGGTAAATACGAGAAGAGTCCTGTGATTTTCAAGTTGAACAGTTGACAAGGATTCTGTACCTTGGGATGATGAGCCTCGTGGAACGAATCAGCCTCCTGATATCGGCGGCCGAATCGCGGGCAGTTATGAATTTGTCCAGACACGCATAGGGACTTGAAAGGCAGGAGAAAAATTACTGGCAACTCTGTGGGCTCCAAGAGTAATCCATGACGCCCCGGCCAAGCCAATCGTGCGAGAGTGTTGCACTCCGTACATGCCGTACGCGTTGCTCGTGGTCGCACCGGTACCGGGTGGCGTTCCTCCGCTTCGAGCGCGCACACCCCGAGGATCGTGCACTTGCTGAACGGTCCAGAGCCTTGGTTTAGATTGTCGCCCCATCCCAAAACCTGAAACAGCGTAGAACCTAGTCAAAATAAGGGCCTATAACTGCGTTAAAAATCCAGACCGAAGTGGTTGAAGCGAAGGCGCAGCTCATGTTTGTTTTTGTATCTGTCCATCATTTTCGGATCAAATGCCACTGTCGGTTGTGCCTTGCGTTACGCCACGATGTTCCCCGCCGATTCACCATTCGCAGACAAACTGCACACAAACTATGTTCCCACCGAACCCGAAATTTCCGAGATACGCAATCTTCTCGTGGAACCCGCAGACGAGCTGGCTCGAGTCGACGCTCAGATCGAGGAACAGGAAGTTGTCCTCAGTCAGCTCAAAGCGAAGCGTGCGGCCCTGGAAGCTGCGATCGACGCCCATAAGGCGCTCACGTCGCCAATCAGACGCGTTCCTCGGGATATTCTTCTGGAGATATTCTTCTCCTGCCTCCCGACGGCGCACAACGCTGTCATCGACCCCCACGAAGCGCCCCTGCTTCTGGGCTATATCTGCAAGCATTGGCGAAGCGTTGCCTGCTCCACGCCGGGGATATGGAGTTCGCTTCATATTCCGTTGCTTAATCATGATGCGGCACCTCCCAACATGGTTTTGTGGTTGAATGCGCGTGTAAAAGCGTGGCTCGACCGTTCCGCCACATGTCCTCTATCCATTTCCCTCGCCACCCAGCCCTTTCATCTTTCTCCTATCGACTGGGCTCTCAGTGAGAGCCCACTCGAGGTCGTGAACCTGCTAGTCGGGGTTTCACGGCGTATACGAGCTCTAGACCTCTCTGCGGGCACATCGACACTCGACCCACTTCTCCGCCTTGGCCCGGAGGATCTGCCGGTTCTGCGGAGTATCCGGCTACAGACTTCCACAAATAGGAAACTCACCGAATACCCGGATGCGACAAACGTCTTGCAGATCCCTAGTCTCCACGACATATCGCTATGTGTGACGGCCGACGCACTTTCGCTCCCTCTCAGGTGGTCGCAGCTAACGAAGCTCTGTCTCGAATGTTTTCCTATTTGGTCGCCTCTGAGTGTTGACGGAGGTACAAGCGCGGCCGCCATGCTCGATATCCTTCGCAGGTGCCCGAATCTTGTGGTTTGCCAGATCAAAATCACGAAGGATGACGGATTGGCCCTCAGTAGTTCCCCAATAACCCTCCCGAACCTAGAAATCCTCACCCTCGGAAGCCGATATTCTGCTGAATGCATCGAGTTTTTGGTCCTGCCAAAACTCTGCTGGTTGAAGATTGGAGATGATGATTTCTTTCCGGATTCGGGCAATCGGTCCCTGGGTCGTCCCGAATATGATCTAACAGTTGAGATCGACACGGGCTGCATTACATTGCCCATTCTGCTCAACATTTTGCAGCAGTTCCCCAGGACATCGCGCCTTTACTTTCAATCGTCGGCGGGAATTCTTCTGGATGATGCGTTTCTTGCGCGCTTATGTACACCACAGGATGCGCTATGTCCGATGCTAACAAACTTCAAGGTCGGTGCTTTTGGTGCCACGTTCTCCGACGCCGCAATATTGGCGTTCATCAGGGCACGTAGGAATATGGAATGCTCTCTCCAGAAGATTCACATTGACTTTGGTCGTTCGGTGGAGGTCGACATACAGCCCGAGCTCCAGTCTTTCGTTTCTGACGGAATGACGGTCGACCTCAAGTATCTTTCTTTCGAATGGAAATTCAACCCGCGGGAAGGATTGTTTCCATGATTATCCAGCTCATTTATCCGAAATCATCAGCCAAAGGATCGTAGGATTATGTCTTTGACTATACGTTGATTTGATCGTTTGTGTTCTACTATCTAAGGTTCGATAGATACCACGGTCGAATTAAAACTGCGCGAATTAGCCAATTCAGGGAAAGTTAAACTCCACTCTTGAGCACTTATTTACGCTTCGTTCTGTTACTACACAATTGAATTCTCTCGAACAATAAGTCATATACGACAGCACAAGTCATTTGAATCACAGAGAACCACTCAGACGAATATCTCTGCTGCTCGCGCCGATCGAGATCCCAATTTTCCCGGAAGGAACTTGCCAGCGCTGATTGACGACATCCCACATGGACAGGTCGAACCGGGAAAGAAGCATTGTTACCGCTTGACTCGTTCCGGGGGCGACAAACACGCTGTCGAATCCTTTGAGTACGCGTGGCGGTGAATTGGTGGATGCAGGCAGTGATACATAGAGTTGAGGAATCTGCAGGGAAGCCCCGTGAATTTGTATACACCTTTTGCGGAGGGCAGTTTACCTCATGGCCCGCAACTTTACCAGTATTCTTCACGGTGAACTTGACGGTAACAACTGGATCATGCAACCTGGAAAATCAAGTAGGCTCAACAAGAACCGGCCTTGTTTTAGACGGCGGCACGTACCAAGGGTCCAGCGAGGATCCGGGACCTGTAGGAGCCTGTCCACCACGCGGAGAACCGCTGATAGATAGCTGGGAATATGCGAAAGTTGTAAAAGACAACCCGAAACCAAACTCGAATCGAGGAGCGATCCCTGCGGCGTCAAAGTGACGATAGTCCACGAATATCCCCTCTGTGTACGGGATTGACAGGATGGGGGTAGGCGAAGTATAAATAACTTGGGCTGCATAGTCGGTGATGCTCTTGCCAATCGTATAAGGGAGGCGACCGCTGGAAAGATATAGACATTATATAAATACATGGACTTGATATACCATTCACTCACCTTGGATTGTAAGCGCCGTACAGGATATCTGTCACGGAGTTGCCCTAGCGGCAAGATCAGATCTATGTTCCACATTTAAATCAAGGCGCGAGCTCACAGCTTCCTGGCCGGGGAGACCACTCCAGACCTTTAAAATAATGAGATTAAGATGAAATATGGATGACAGACATACAAGAGCCGTGACTGCAGATGCGGGAATCAGAACCAAGTGTAAAATTCGTGGTTGAAGTCTGAACTTACCGTTGGGATGGTCAATCCATGCCTCCACGACGATCGGCCCCACAGAATTGACCACGACGATGGTATTCGGGTTAAATTGTGCAACTTGTTGGACGAGTGCATCCTGTGAACCAGTTGGCATCGACCACAGGGAAGATTTAAAACAGCTTACTCCGCTATGCCACGCCTGCAGGTCATTTCTATCTCCCGCGTTGCCTGAAAGCCCGCGCGGCATTCAATCAGATGCGAGCAGGCCACGTTAGTATTATTCGTACCTTCAACCAGGCCACCACCTTCACCACTATCGGCTGTGATAAAAACAAGAGCGACATCTTTGCCCGAGGCAATCGTCGCCGCAGCGGCTAGATCGGTGTCATTCAGGGAAGAAGAAACCTGGGTTCCGTCTTGGGCTGCACGAGCCGTGATGGCATCCAGCGGCTAAAAAATGGGAGTCATCCGCGTCTGTCTTACGTAGCCAGGAAATGGACGAACTGTGATCAGGTACGGAAAGTTGGCAGTTCCGCTTCCCCAGCCTGATTTTCCTTCGGCGAAACATACCAAGTTGGAATTGGACACATACCCATTGCTAAAACGCCGTCGTCCCCTTGACGATTTGGATATCTGGATAGATTTTTGTTACGTGCACCCACTGTATGATTAACACGCGACGTACCCATTGGGACCGCGAGAGTCTGGCCCGGCGCCGTTTCCGATAATACCTATAGTTTTGAGACTTTTGAATGGCAGCGTCCCTCCCGCGTTCTTTAAAAGGACTGTAGAGGCTTGACCGATTTCTCGGATTAGACTGGAGTGTATCGGTCAGGAAGGAAAAAGCAGACACGAGAACAGTCACAAACACTTTATGGTCGCCCTGGACATTGACCTGTTGATCGTCTGGTGCAGAGTTGTTACGGGAGTCAAAATTGACAGGAGGGTACCCTTCGTCTTGACCAAGTAGGTACCTGAACAGGATAGTCAGTTCCAGGAACAGCTAATCTGCCAACAGGAACACACCATGCCGCCAAAACACGGAGAGCCATATTCTATCTCTGAAGTGAATAATATAATTTTTAAACCGGAATGTCCATACATCAACTCGGGACTCTGGTACTGTTCCGTTTTGAACCGCAGCGACTAGGTTTGTGCCGAAGAAACTGCGGAATCTTATGAGATGTTCGGGCGGGCGCGTTGATATTCGAGACTTACGAGGAGTTTGAGCCAGGGGCTGGAGTTCCGGGCATGGTCACCTAAAATACATGAGAGGCGGCTGAACGTGGGTCTGCGGACTCACATCGAGTCCAGCCATAACAGCAGGTGAGGTAGAGTGCGTTGCCCCCCAATCTAATGGCAAACGGAATTTTAAAACGGTGATGCAAACAGCACTCCAATGGACTGACCTGACATAACGTCTGGATATTCGAATATTAGCTCGTCAAGTAACTCGTATAATTTCCCGGCGTACATCCTTGAAACCCGAACTCTCCCTTCAGTATACCGTTGATAGTCTTGTCATTCTCGCAAGCGTAAGTGCCGTTGACTATTGAAGAATTAGTAGCCTTCCCGGAAAGTAGGACCGTTGCTAACTCTGGTTGTAAGAACACATGATAGCAGCTACCCCGGCCTGGACGCTGCGCAGGAACTATTCAAAACTCAGCACAAGAAGCACAGAATCGAGGAATCGGAATACCGGGATAGTGTAGAGTTCGTGTTGGGTTCTGCGAAAGCCGGTGAGGTTAGAGAAAGAGAAAAAAATCAAATGAAGAACCGGTCATCCACACCCGACGAGCTTGTCGTCCGGAAATGCTCTTGCTCATTGTTGACAAAATGCTTGGCTGTGGCTGGATTACATGCGTTAGTAATATAGAATGTAAGTTTAATTGTTTGTTTCACCTTGCACTCCCTGACTCTGCATTCCTGTTCTTCTACTCAGATTTGACCCCCCCGCGTCCGAAACTTCGTACCTGTTACAGTCTCAAAAGCTCCCTCGCCTGACAGAAAGGCGTCTGCACCAAATCTATCCGGATTAGTTCAGTGGGACGGTCAAATGTTTTCAAAAAATACACCTACCCTTCCCAGTTCCGCCCAGCAGCCGGCGCGCGCATAAGATTCCTTCGCATTTTAAGTACGTTCTCCCCCGAGATATATGGGGCAAACACACATCATAGGACCCAGCGCAACGTTGACCCCTGATCCGAGTTCAATTTTTGAAACATACGATTACAAAATCCGACTCGACCTTTTCCGCGAAACTCTGCGCCCATCGCTTCGCCACGCAGCCTCATCAAAGTCCGATTGAAGGTAGAGGCGACATTGATAGCACTGTCGAAGTTAGAATCTCTCAAGTCCAGGTATCAGGTTTATACTCACGGTGGGAACGCCGATACACTTCAGATGGGTTAAAATCGAGGCGAGGAATACCAGACAAGCGACTCACTTGGAGGCGAGACGCACGCCGAGCGGACTATCTTTAGTTCCGATTCAACAGTGAACGGTGAAAGCACGGCTGATAAACCAACCCTCTAGACAGAAGCCAGGGAACCCAATTGAAGGGACGGCGAATGTGTTGCCAATGCATCGCGCTGGAAGCCCAGGAGAATATTAGGCAAGGCTCGAACAACTGCACAGAACTTACATCCATCACCCTGTCCTATAAATTGGGTGAACCAGTGTCGCTGCAGAATCAGGTGCGCGTACCTGTCAATATATTTACTTTGTCTGTTAATGTCAGTTGCGAAACAGCCTTCTGAGCCTGAACAGCAAATAAGCGACGTGCTAATTTTAAAGGATTTGACTTGCCTTTGCGTATGCGGCCTCCCAATTCGGTGAGATATTTGTGGTCTGGCCACTGGACGAAGGAGCCAACAGCAATATCACTTGCAAAGTTATTGCCAATGAACCGAGGACGTTGTACGACACATTTAAGAGAGGCATTTCGGGAGAACGACGCTATGGCCTCTGGATATTCGGCATCCGGATGGCTTGGTTAAATACGAGAGAGAAAATGCAGTCATGGGTTGGATTGCGCACTCGGTTTACGACATGCAGTTCCCGGAGGATAATGGTACCCACATGGTGAAGGAGGCGGAGAGGCGCTGTGATCATGGGACAGATTCATACGGACATGCAAAATTCCGGCTCGGACGGCGGAAGCGATTGCTGAACCTGTGCTTAAGTCATGGGAGTGGTCCGTTCAAAGGCATGCGAAGGTGGAAGGTTAGAAAAGAAACGAAACTGCATCTCTGTCAGGATGGAATACGCTGCTGGCCGCCGAACATTCGCGAAAGGAACACATGCCAAGAGAGCTTCAGGTTCCTAAGGTTCTTCCACTTATCAGGAGTCCGCGAACGAGTCAGCGGACAGTGGAAGATCCCCACGAGAACCCAGGCTAACCCAGGACTCCGAGTCGGAGGTCACTGCGAGATGACGGGACTCGGCCTCAGCCAACTTGAAGATTCAACTTGAGGTCTGAATTGCGCTGTTGAACGGGAGATCTCCTTAAACTGGCCCGGCGATCCAGGCCTGAGCGTGAAAGAACAGGCAAAATTCCGCTGAGTTTGGGCGGGGATAAAATGTTGCATCCGGATGTATTCGGATTTTCGGCCCAAGTTCCCGACACCGCCTCTCCCTTATTACACTCATCATGAAATCGACATTCGCGAGCAGGCTCAACACAAACTATGTACCCTCAGATGCCGAAGTGGAAGAAATCCTCACCGAGTCGCTGCAGCAGCTGTCTCTCCTCGACGAACGTATCGCACAAATGTAGGCGGCAATGGACAAATTCATTGCCCACTGGCAGCGCATATCGCTGAAGGACGAGATTGACGGATACAAAGCCCTCATATCTCCCGCCAGGTGCATTCCGCAGGACGTACTCGAGGAGATATTCTTCTCTTGCCTCCCGACAACGCATAATGCGCTTATCAACGCAAGGGAAGCGCCGCTGCTTCTCGGTCACATCTGCAGTTATTGGAGAGGCATATCCCACTCCATGCCGAAGTTATGGGCGTCCCTGCATATCCCATCTGTCGGCCTATCTTTTGGTGGCTCAGATACACCCGCTGCCATCTCACGATTCGCGGAGGTCGTCCAAGGATGGCTCGATCGCTCGGCGACCAGCCTTATATCCCTCTCCATCACAAACGGTATTACCCATGCCGTCCTCGCCGATGCATTAGGTGTGTCTCGGCGTCTGCGTCGCCTAGACTTGGACGTTGCTGCCGCCGGGACAAACAAGTCTATGATGGCGTTTTTGCCGATCCACAGCAGTTCCCGGCCCTGGAGAGCCTCAAAATCGAGAGCTATAAAGCCATCTCGAGTGCAGACTTCTGGAACAGCGTTGGCCTTCTAAGGGTTCCCTCTCTGCCGAAGCCGTTTAAAGCGCATACCACGAACAAACCGCTCCCTGCTATCAGTCCTATCTAGTATTTGAAAGTATCGGGTATACATGAATAAACATACGTCTTTTTTACTTGGTCGTGAAGTGTCACAAGCGCTCAGAGCTGAGAGCATGCGTGCCAAAAGTTGAATCCAGATTGACTGGACCGCATATTTAAACTCCACTATCATATATCATCCGTGAGAGGCCCGTCAAATCCCTCTCGAACGCACCTAAGATCAAGTCAATATGCGGTCAGACTGTCGATGGCAAAGTGCGAGATCAAAATTGCTCTTATTTTCAAAAAAGGGGCTACTGCCATCCTTTATGCAAACAGCTGTAATTCAGGCGTTTCTTGCGAAAGTTAATTTCCTAATCCAAAAATTTGAAATAAAATGGACGAGCCTGGTTCTCGTAGGAATTCATCGTGGAGGAGTAAATCAGATTCTTTTGGAATCGTATTTGGGGAACGGCGGATCAAAGCGGCCAGACGAAAAGTATTATCCCTTCGGTGATTCCCGAATTTGTCTGATCTTTCGCAAAGTTCGCATGCCTGTCCCCCTCTCGCTTGCCTTTCGCAAATGTCTGTGGTGCGTTTTCTCTGTACTACACCCTTCTTCTTTTGATTCTGTGCAGACTGCTACCCTTCTCCTCGTTGGCCGCGTTCAGGAAGCCACTCCGGGCCCTAGATACGGTGTCTCGACCGTTCAGTCAGCCAAATCAGTGCGTTAACCATGGTCTGCGTTCCAGTCTGCCCTTCATCGCTGATTCGAGATTTCCAGGGCTTTCCTGACGCTTGGCTGCAGCCTCGGCCTGATCAATATGTGATAGACGAAACTCTTTGGAACACGCAACCCGCTCCTGTCAAGTTGAGAAACAAATTTCACCATTCCGTCCGCTGGCCAGCGTGGCACGGGAGGTTTTATCTCCGCTCAACGCCTAACGCTCCACGTGGGGGCCTCCTTACTTTGGGGTAGAAGGATGCATCATCCCCATCGCCTGTGTCACCAATCTCGACACGCACGACACCGTTGTCTTCACGATTGCAGGCCCCAATGAACCGGACGGGACACGGAGATTTTACTTCATGAAGTACCCATCCGACAGCTCGCTGCAGAACTTGTCCGATGCGCGCCTGGGCTACTTCCCCAATTTCTCGAGTGTCCGCGACTTTCACACGAACTGGGCCAATATCCCCCTCGTTTGGCTCGAGCCGGTGGAAGGAGGGAGTGAACGAATGGTCGCTGGTTCAAGCGGGCGAATCAGGTCCCACCTTGCCATGTTTAGGATGTACGTTCGCATTGATTATTCAACAAATATTAATATTCGTGACCCTGGCCCACCGCAAAAGAAAATAATGAATGCCTAGGCTGACAGCAAGTCGAATTATGTAAACCCATTCCGCGATTTGAACCCACTAGATCCAATGCCCGATTCCACAGCGCTGGGCAATTTCTTCAACGAGCTTTCAACCTAATCTCAGATTCGGCCGAATGGTTCTGAATCTCAGAGGCATGGTTGCTTTTACCCGATATCAGTCCCAGGGGTCGAGGTTCCCCGTCAAGCTCTGGAGATGAGGTATTTACTCTTTTCCAGGGACGCCGCAGTGAGCGGGAAGCAAGAGGGTAGATTCTAGATAAACATGAGCGGCCGCAAGATTTTTGAGTGCGGTGCAAATAGATGACATTCTTTTGGCACTGGGCAGTGGGTCGGCGGACGCAGGCCATAATCCCAGCAGAGTAAGAGTGGTGAACATATATTCAAATGGGATGAGGGGTACGTCTCGAACGCAGAACCGATGCGCACTTGGCCAAGAACATGGAAGAAAAAGCTCTCGCATGAGGCCACAGTAACGAAAGCACTTACAACTCCCGTGCATCGGCAGTGGGGATTGGCGTTCGGATTCAAGGCCGGGCGCTAGGAGTCCCGGAACCGATTATAATTCATAACACTCGTCCGCCGGCATGTCAACTTGATAATGGGTGCACTGGGTAAGTACCAATTCCGGCGTGGCAGATATCCCGGCAGACGATCCAGTTCGGTTCACCGGTGTGGGAACTTGAAGCTCAAGCTCAAGTTTAGAAGGTGTTGTGTTCCAGATGTGGGCCCGCATTTCGTCCAATCAGTTAAATCTAAACCGAGGATATTGTGTGGATGCGGGTTTTTCGAAGTCCCTTTTCCCTTCGTGAGAACCCAAGCCGTGTGGTACTTATATTTGGTTTACGCCTACACCAACGGCGCCGTACTACAGACCATGCCAATAACCATTTGAGGAGTAAAAAGCAACTGTGAGCAGAAAAAGCCAGAATTGGTGGATGTATGCGCCGTCTGGGAGTCGAACCTAGGACTCAACCTCAATATCCTTACAAAGTCAACTGGTAAAATCAGATTGTGTGTTATCCCTACACCAACGGCGCCACACTACAAACTATGCCAAGAGGCATTTGAGGGCTTAAAAACAGCCTTGAAGAGCCAAAAAAAATTGCGATGGGTCCATGTGCCGTCCGTGATTCAAACCCAAGACTCAACCTCAATTTTGTCCTTTTGCAGATAAAATCAGATTGTGCGTTATCCCAACAGCGCGGGGCTGCAAACTATAATAAGAGCCATTTGAGGGTCAAAAAGTAGCTGTGCAGAGAAAAAAGACATCATTCCCACCAACATGCGCCGTCTGGGATTCGAACCCAGGACTCAACCTGGATAGGCGGATTTATCAACAAACTCAGATTGTGTGTTACCCCTACACCAACGGCACAGTGCTACAATTCATGCTAAGATCCATTTGAGGGGTAAAAAGCAGCTGCGAGCAGGGAAAAAAATCATTCGCATCACGACCATGCGCCGTCCGGGATTCGAACCCAGGACTCAATCTCAATGCTGGTCCTCTTCCGTTAAACTCAGATTGTGTGTTGCCACTACACCGACGACGCGGTACTACAAACTATGCCAAGAGGCATTTGAGAGGCAAAAGCAGCTGTGAGGGTAAAAAAATATGAACATCTTGATCAATGCGCCGTCTGGGATTCGAACCCAGAACTCAACCTCAATCTTTCTCTTTTCTACTAAAGTCAGATTGTGTGTTACCTCTACACCAACAGCGCCGCACTACAGAACATCCAAGACGCATTTAAGGCGTAAAAAGCAGCTGTGAGCAGAAAAAAGAATCCGAGATCAGGCACACGCGCCGTCTGGAATTCGAACCCAGGACCCAACCACAGATCATTTCAATGCACCAAGATCAGGTTGTGTGTTATACACCAACGGCGCAATACTACAGAGTACGCCAAGAACCATTTGAGGGGTGAAACGTAGCTTTGAAGAGAAAAAAGACATCATTCCCACCAACATGCGCCGTCCGGGATTCGAACCCAGGACTCAGCCTCAATCTATCCGCTCTCTTTACACAGTAAACTCAGATTGTGTGTTACCCTACACCAACGGCGCAATACTACAACCCGTAAGAAGAGCTATTTGAGGGTCAAAAAGTAACTGTGCAGAGTAAAAAGTCACAGTGGAGATATGCGCCGCCTGGGAGTCGAACCCAGGACTCAGCCTCAATTTATCCGTTCTCTTTACACAGTAAACTTAGATTGTGTGTTACCGCTACACCAACGGTGCAGTACTACAAAGTACGCCAAGAGCTATTTGAGGGGTAAAACGCACCTTGAAGAGCAAAAAAGCTTGACCATACAAAACCCATGCGCCGTCTGGGATTCGAACCCAGGACCCAACCACAGACTACCACAACACTTCAAGATCAGGTTGTGTGTTACCCCTACACCAACGGCGCGGTACTACAAAGTATGCCAACGTCGATTTGAGGGTAAAAAAGTAGCTGCGCAGAGTAAAAGAGCCAGAATGGACGCATGCGCTGTCCGGGATTCGAACCCAGGACTCAACCTTAAAATATCTCTACTTTAGATGGGCCAAGATCAGATTGTGTGTTACCGCTACACCAACGGCGCCGTACTACAGAACACGCCAAGGACCATTTGATGGGTAGGAATTTATGTGTAAGTGAGTCTTGTTTGTTGGGTGGTTGGATTTATGTAGGACTCACTGCGATTAGGAGTTGTCGTTATTTAAATTTACAATAAATCCACTGCCGAAATAAAATGGACGTACGTCGGGAGATTGATTACGCTGACGGGGAAGTTCGGAGGAATTGGGAGAAGGAGGAAGAAAGGACATACCGTAAAACCGGTGTAAAGTTCAAACCGTCGCGGCATTGCTTCTACTCTACTGCTGTTGTATCAGGCCTGGACGCAGACCTAGTGTCATCTCGGTTCGGGTGCACCTCGGGGGTAGGTATTATGTATGGTCTAGGCAACGTCGAACGAGGCTGTCAATCTAGGCATCGGTCGTCTAGGGTCGTCTGTGGGCCGCGGACGTGAATCGAAATCTGTCACGCATACACATAGAGTTCAAATGGGGTTGCTCGTCGACCTCGCCGTTGTTCGCGAGCAAGAATCACACTCCAGACCTGAGCTGGGCTACCATTGCGAAAGTATCACGGGCTGTGGTTGATCGGGGATCTGTGTGGATTCTTCACATCCCGACATCTGTGCGTCGGTGCCGCCGCGTAGTCCGGGGTATGGGGTACGGAGACATCGCCGATGCATTGAATGAATGAATGTAAGCGGGGTTGCGGGGCAACGTGGGGCCGAACAAGACCGAACAGGACTAAACCAAGTCCGATGAATATTTTTTTCTCTTTCGTCGTTATTCAAGGCACTGTGCGGCTAAGCATTGCATGCGTCTCCGGGTGAATACGGGTTGTTGTCCCTGATTCACATGCCGAGCTGTGCGGGGGTCGGACCGGTGCGTGTGATTATCCGGATAATGATCGATGCGGGGAAAAGATGACACCCGCTTCTTGTCCTCTACCACCGCCATGGCCGCCCCGCCCCCCGCGCCCCAGCCCCGCCCGTACAAGTGCCCGTACCCCTTGTGTGGACGCGCATTCAGTCGACTAGAGCACCAGGTACGCCGTGTGTGTTTTCCACGCCATTTTAATTAAAAACAGGCCAGACCCGCCACATCCGCACGCACACCGGCGAAAAACCCTTTGTCTGCACCTTTCCCTCGTGCGAGAAGCGTTTTTCCCGCTCGGACGAGCTGACACGCCACTCGCGCATCCACACAAACGACCCGCCGCCGCCCAAGAAAAAGGCCCGCAGCCGCGCAAACAGCGACGACGAGGACGACTATGCCCGTCCCACAGACACCAGGCGGGAGGACATCGACGACTCGTACCACACCCACAGCTCTGCCTTCACCACCCTCTCCTCCGTCGCCATGGACGAGCTCTACGCCCTCGAGCGCCAGGAGGCCCTGCGCCGCGCCGAGTACGAGGCCCGCCACGCCGCCGCCCTCCGCCGCGCCGAGTCCCAGTCCCACCACCAACCCCACTCCCATTCCTCCTCCCACCACCCCCAATCCCATTCATCGCACAACGGCGACCCCGCAGCGGCCCCGTTCCGCCTCTCACACGCCCGCGAGCGCGAAAAGTCGAGCAAGAACCATAGACGGCTCAGTGGCCCCGCGTGGCAGATGACCCCCGCCTCGCGCGAGCCCGCCGTCCTCCCCCTCCCCGCCGCCCACCCGCACTCGCGCTCCGCCTCCCACATCGTCCCCCTCGACCGCGATCGCGCGGATCGCGCGGCGGGCGACCGCGAGCGCATGCTGGATGACCGGGATCGCATGGTGGACGACCGCGAGTATGCGATGCGGGATCGGGAGTACGTGGGGGAGCGGGATCGCATGGGCATGGCGGGCGACCGCGGCGACAGGACGTCGACGGCGTCGCCGCCGTCGAGCGAGGAGGAGCAGGCGCTCACGATGCGCGGGAACGGGCCGGGGGCGTGGCACCCACACGCGAACGCACACACGCCGAGCACGAGCACCTCGCCCTTCCTCGGGCCCCTGCGCACCCTCACGCTGCACTCGCGCGCGCCCAGCCCGCCGCCGCTCGCCCTCGACTCGAGTGCCGGCAGTCCAATTGCCCCGAATACGAATACCCCGAATACACATGGCAACGGGACGCCGCACCCGCAGCACCTCGCGCACTCCGTGCGCCTCGCGTTCGGGATGACGCCGATCCACCCCTCCTCCTCGCACGCGCACGCGCACCCGTCGTCGCACTCGCCGTCCGCCGCCTACGCGCAGTACCCGCGCACCACCTCCTGGCCGTCCTTCCCGCCCCTCCCCTCCTCCTCTTCTACCTCCTCGACCCCCACCTCCGCCTCCTCTACCTCCTCGTCCTCCTTCTCCTCCGGTACGTACGTCCCGCACGGCAAGGCGGGCACCCCGACGGGCAGCTGGTCCGCCTCCACCTCCACCTCAACCAGTGCAAGCACGAGTGGGAGCGGGAGCTGGAGCGGGTGGAGCACGGGGGGGCCGAGCAGCGCTGCGTCGAGTCTGCCGGGGAGCAGGAGCGGGAGCCCGCCGATGGAGTTGCGGCTGCCGCCGCTGAAGATTGGTGGGGGGGCGTGCCATGCGCCCACTTCGGGGCTGAGTCCGGGTGGTAGTGGGTCGAACTCGCACCCGGGGAGTCCGCGCGAGGGCGGGAGCGGGGTGAAGGAGGAGGAGGGGGTTGGGGGGATTGGGGGGATTGGGCAAGGGATTAATGGGAGGGAGAGGGAGAGGGTGGAGCTGCCGGGGTTCAGCCAGTTCGAGGCGGCGTCGCGGGGGGAGTTCTGAGGCTCTCGGGCTCTCTGACAGTCGGTGCGCCCCGGATTGGCTTCTTCACTCTTGCGCCCCCTTGCCTCGCGGCATCTTCTGTGCACTGACTGACACTACCCTACCGACACCGAATCGACACCGACCCACGCCGACATTGGACACTGGACGCTGGACGCTGGACGCTTCCCCTCCCTCTACATATCTAACCGACATTGGATTCTAATCCCACTATCCATCCATCCCTTTCCATCATCATCATATTTATCTATCCTATACCATAGAAGTCCACAACTCATCCCATCTCATTCACTGTTTTTGGCTCTCATGCGTCGCCCCTCCATCTTCATGCGCCCCCTACATATGATTCACCCCCTTCCTCCTCCTCATCCCTCGTCTCTGCGCTTCGACTTGCGCTCCCCTCTGCTACTTGCACATACGACCTCCCCGCTTGCACATACGACCTCGCTCCCGCTTGTGTATTATGATCCGTCCCGTCCCGTCCCCTCGTGTATGATAATACCTACATAGACCTACCTAGAGTTATGATACGTATCTGATATAGAAGTTTCTCTCTGCTTTCTTTGTTCGGTATTCGTTGTTCGTTGTTCGTTTGTTCGGTGTTCGGTGTTCGTTTGCGCGCGTCTGGGGATTTTGGCGATTAGTTTCGCGATTCTGGCGATGGCTCCGACATAATTCGTGTGCGCGGCGTCGCAGATCGACAGTGGCGGCAGCTCGCTACAGGAACGAACGACCGCTAATTAGCCCACCCCACGGAGTCGACGGACCCCTGTCGCCAGCACCGCGGCCGGAGCTTGTTTCAAGTTTACAATTGAATACCACGTTGCGAGCGCGCCGCGGCTGGAGCTTAAGCTTATTCTGGCTACTGATACACGGACGGGCGGGCGGTCTAAGCACACAATCGCGGCTTGTCTCCACAATACGGTACGGTTGTTATCGATATCGTCGCGTCCCGCCCGATGCGATGCGGGGTCGGTTAGGGTCTAATACATAATACGGGGTAGTCTAACATAATCTCGTCTCCACAATACGATATCATTAAGTATGGGACGTTGTTATCGTCGCGGCGCGGCGCCCCCGCCCCTGAATATGAATCCCGATGCGATACGATGCGGGGTCGGTTGGGGTCGATGCTTTGCGCTGTAGCGCGTCATGGGCGCATCATTCGCTAACTTGTTTTAAAATTAGGAATCAAGTCAAGGTTGTCAACTTGTTACTTACTCAGGCTTGCCACTTCCCCGCACCGGCCCGCTCGCTCGCTTGCCCCGCGTTGGCGTCGGTTGGGAGGTGGGATCAGCTGGTGATAAGGAAGATAAGGAGCGCTCAGCGTCGAGCGATAGGCGGGATGATAGATGATAGACGATAGCGCTGCCAAGTTTCAACCCCGCGATGATAACGTCCCCGCGATAAGGTCGCGCGTGAGTTTGGTTTGGGATCGATATTGTGTGCTTGGACCGAGGGGTATTAATAGATCTGAACTATTGACTACAGGAGGCCGCGGGGTTGGAACTCCGGCTTCAGCAGTATAATATCCATGAAAGGTAGGGAGGCCGCGCCCGGCGTGACCGACCGCTCGTCCTGTGTGCTTAGGACCCAGAGGAGCGAAATAAATATCTGCGACGCGCGAGCGGTTGAAGACTAGACGAATATTCATTCTTTTTAGATATAATCGAATAGTTTTTTTTTTTGCCTCACGTTCTCCGATCCTCAAGGCCGAGTCGATTACACATCGGTCTTCAGCGAGCTCGGAGTCGTGGGTCCGCGGGATTCAAACTTTAGCTTTACCTCTACATCGTATCCATGAAAGCAAGGGAGGCCGCGCCCGACGGATCCCGAGGAAGGCGCGCGCCAAGTATGAATCGAATATTAATGGAGGTTAATGAGAGAAGATGGGAGAAGAGGAAGCCGCGGGCTGGGCTAGAATCGATCGAAGCGCCTAACCTGTGTAGCCTGCATAGGCCTCGACTAGCAGTAGACGCATACATAATTATATATTATACATACACCTGTGTAGCCCAGACGTGTTCAAAAATAGATTGGTCGGGACGGCGAGGGAACGCGCATTATAATTAGGAACGCCGCCGTGCGAGGAGACGTAGTCGTCATCCTGATTCGTACGGGACGCGCCGTTGAGGTAAAATAGACGTGTTTAAAATTCAAATTTTGAATTGGGATAGCAAGACGTGTTTGATTTGGCCTGCGACGCGTCGTCATCCCGGTTTCCGGCATAGTGCGAATTTGTCTATGGCGTACAGAAATTTGGAAATTTGCGCTCTGGGAAACAAACACGCACAGCTTATCTATTAATACACCCGGTCTAAGCACACAATACGAAAATAATTGCGACAGGGCGGCGCAGGGTCCCCATACCGGCCCGCTCACAGCGATCACGCTAGCGAGCGCGGCGCGGATGATACTGATTAAATAATATTACTTACTTAACGCTGCCAAGTTCCAAGTCTAGCAGAGTCTAGCCCTGTGCTGCCCGCGTGGTCATGGGTTGCGGGCTTAGGTTTGGATCTATCATGTTTGATCATGTACGTCTTGCAATGGGATCAATATTGTGTGCTTGGACCGGCGGGGGTGTATTAATAACTAGGGAGGGCGTTTATGAGAAAGGTGCAAACAAAGGGTTTTCCGCCGGTGTGCGTGCGCAGGCGGCGGGTCTGGGGCTGTTTCTAATTAAAGTGACGTGGAAAAGACCAAGACGTAGTGCTCTAGTCGACTGAATGCGCGGCCACACAAAAGGTACGGGCACTTGTAGGGGCGGGCGGCCATGGCGTGGTTGAGAGGAACAAGAAGCGGGTGTCATCTTTTCCCCGCATCGATCATTATCCGGATAATCACACGCACCGGTCCGACCCCCGCACAGCTCGGCATGTGAATCAGGGCCACAACCCGTATTCACCCGGAGACGCATGCAATGCTTAGCCGCACAGTGCCTCGAATAGCGACTCGAAAGAAAAAATATTCATCGGACTTGGTTTAGTCCTGTTCGGTCTTGTTCGGCCCCACGTTGCCCCGCAACCCCGCTTACATTCATTCATTCAATGCATCGGCGATGTCTCCGTACCCCATACCCCGGACTACGCGGCGGCACCGACGCACAGATGTCGGGATGTGGAGAATCCACACAGATCCCCGATCAACCACAGCCCGTGATACTTTCGCAATGGTAGCCCAGCTCAGGTCTGGAGTGTGATTCTTGCTCGCCAGCAACGGCGAGGTCGACGAGCAACCCCATTTGAACTCTACGTGTATGCATGACAGATTTCGATTCACGTCCGCGGCCCACAGACGACCCTAGACGACCGATGCCTAGATTGACAGCCTCGTTCGACGTTGCCTAGACCATACATAATACCTACCCCCGAGGTGCACCCGAACCGAGATGACACTAGGTCTGCGTCCAGGCCTGATACAACAGCAGTAGAAGCAGTGCCGCAACGATATGTCCTTCAGTCTTCCTTCCTTCCTTCTCCCAATTCCTTCCTTCCAATTCCTCCGAACTTCCCCGTCAGCGTAATCAATCTCCCGACGTACGTCCATTTTATTTCGGCAGTGGATTTATTGTAAATTTAAATAGCATCAACTCTCGAACGTTCAATTCAACGTCGCAGTCGTGTCTTATAAATTCAACCACCCAACAAACAAGACTCACTTACACATAAATTCCTACCCATCAAATGGTCCTTGGCGTGTTCTGTAGTACGGCGCCGTTGGTGTAGCGGTAACACACAATCTGAATTTAGAGGAAATAAGTGGAAATTGAGGTTGAGTCCTGGGTTCGAATCCCGGACGGCGTATGCATCCATTCTCGCTCTTTTACTCTGCACAGCTACTTTTTACCCCTCAAATCGACGTTGGCATGGTCTGTAGTACTGCGCCGTTGGTGTAGGGGTAACACACAACCTGATATTGAAGTGTTGTGGTAGTCTGTGGTTGGGTCCTGGGTTCGAATCCCAGACGGCGCATGGGTTTTGTATGGTCAAACTTTTTTGCTCTTCATAGCTGCTTTTTACCGCTCAAATCGACGTTGGCATGCTCAGTAGTACGGCGCCGTTGGTGTAGCGGTAACACACAATCTGAATTTGCCGAGAAACGATGTAATTGAGGTTGAGTCCTGGGTTCGACTCCCAGACGGCGCATACGTTCCAACAGCCAATTTTTTTTTGCTCTGCACAGCTGCTTTTACCCCTCAAATGGCTCTTATCATGGTCTGTAGTATTGCGCCGTTGGTGTAGTGGCAACAATGAACATGCAATTTAATGTTAGGAATCATTTGAAGCTACGTATGGCTCATGTTGCTCTGTGTTTTGGTTTCTGACTGTGCTTTTTACTCCTCAAATAAATCTTATCATGATTTGTAGTATTGCGCCGTTGGTGTAGAGGCAACACACAGCCTGATCTTGATGGGGTTGGTTCTCGACATATTGAGGTTGGGTCTTGGGTTCGACTCTCGGACGGCGCATGCATCTCTTTTACTCTGCACAGCTACTTTTTACCACTCAAATGGCTCTTGGCATTCTCAGTAGTACGGCGCCGTTGGTGTAGGGGTAACACACAATCTGAGTTTGATGCACAAGGCTTTGAGCGTATTGACTCGTGGGGACCGGCATCAGCCATGATCGAGCCGGCATCTTTGTTCGTGTTTGGTTGGTTGGCAGAAGCAGTCGGTTCCAGTTTCGCAAATGCTAAAACTTTGTAACGCAACACTTCAAGGACAAATTGAGTCAGCCAATAGATACTGAATATGCTAAAGAATGGAAGTACTTCAGCCGTTTTTTTAATTTTTCCAAATACGCGAGATGGTATCCAATGTTGCAGATTCTCAAGCCCCTCCTTCAGTGCTGGTACAGTTCTGAAAAATCTGGCCTGATACTTCTATAGAGAGTTCATTTATCTATGACTTTTGTCATTGAAGTCGGAGAGTCCGTTAAGTTTTGAAAAAGTTTTAGGCTTTTTGCGCCGGCGAGTCAAACGCGTCTTGTCACTGTAAGCAGTGGGTGACCTGTGTCACAAATTAGCCGAGTCCTGAGTTCTGGGCTCAAATCTCACTCTGGGAGTGTTTTTTCAGATGTTTAGGGCCCTATTCTCACTCATTAACTTTCACCACAGCTTTGGTGAATATTCTAACGAACTATGAGGATGACCATTTTCTTCGAGATGATGGCAAGAGGGAAAAGAATGCGGGGTATATCTTTGATTTCAACCTCAATTGACAATATTATTTAGGGGGCCCATTTGGACACATCCAATGAACACTTTCAGTCTGAAAAATGAGCTCGGAAAGTGTATGTGGAAGGCAGAAAACGACGGAACATGCAGAACTGCTTGTTAGTGGGGGATAAATATAGACAAACATTCCGGATCGATCAAAGGCAGTGCCGGTCCCCATATTGAGGTTGAGTCCTGGGTTCGCGTGTGCGAGGCCGATGATTTTTTGCCCTGCTCGCAGCTACTTTTTACCCCTTGAATGACTCTTCTCATAATTTGTAGTGGGGCGCCGTTGGTGTAGGGGTAACACACAATTTGATCTTGTCTTCATCATCTGTTTAAGTAACAAGTTGAGTCCTGGGTTCGATTCCTAGACGGCGCGTGTGCTGGTCTCTGATTTTTTTAGAATATTTAATGCTTGGTACGCGTCGTCGCAGTGCGCAGCGCCAAACAACATGATACGAACCTCGTTCCAAATTCCAACATCCAATATCCCCGTCCCGCAAGTGCTCCGCTCCAATTTTGGGGCAGAATGATATACATATATGGTATTGGCATCGGGATGCTGTAGATGTCGGTGGAATAACAGCGTAAAGAGTCCCTGGCCGGATAGAGGAGCGGGTGTGAGTCTTTGCGAGCGGCTGGTGCGAGATGAAAAAAAAAGGACCCAAGGTCGGCAGTGGGCAGAATATCCGCGCCGAAAATGCATATGCTTATTTGAACGAACGAACGGCCGGGTAGGAAGACGCGTCGGCGTTGAAATTTCGGCTTCACCTCCACTTGGTATCCATGAAAGCCAGGAAGGTCGCGCGACGAACGCGCCAAGTATTAATCGGATATTATTATAATGGGCCGCGGGGTCTAGCTTGGGGTGGAGTTAAACAAATCGAAGGTTGCACGTGCAGGTGGGTGTGTTCGAAATATTTGGTACCAAGGAATTCCGTCTGCCAGTCGGGACGGTGGTATTATAATTATAATTAGGGACGCCGCCGCGGACCGTCATCCCGATCCCGATTCACGGATCGCGCCGTCGGGGTAGACGTGTTTAAAATTTAAATTGGCATACTTGTTAAGACGTTGAATGTTCGGGAAGCGTCGTCATCCCGGTTTGCGGCATAGTGCTCTGGCGTACAGAAATTTGAGGAGACAAACAGCAAGCTGGTTCGTTCCCCGGGTTCAAGAATGATTTGAATAATATGCGAGGAGACGCGTCGCCAGCGGGGAGTTGTTAAATTTGGCCCTGCCTGTCGGGACGCCCAGGAAGCGGGCGCGCCGCGTTTCGTATATCCTCACAGAAATGCGCGCGCGGGGAACTCCGAGTGGGCGCAGCAGCAAGATGGATGGGATGTTCCCGGGCTCAAGAAGATCCTCGTTCTGGGTTTCTGCCCCTCTGAATATGTTCCCGTCCGCGCTCCACCGCTGTAGCAAGTCCACCGGCGATTTAAATCATGACTAGTAGGTTTTGTCAACTTGAACATGGCCATGCACTGCGTTCAGCGGGTTGATAGCCGCGGGTTCGGCTAGATGTCGCTAGGGCTGGCTATGTTTAGCCTAGATGTTGAGGGTCGCCTAGCCAGGGTCGTATAGCCACGGTGTGATTAGATGTTGCGAGGTCATGGCGAGGCCGCATAGCCGCCCTGCGGCTAGCCCTCGGCTAGCCCACCCGCCGAACCTCGCCAAGCCCCGCTACCTGACGCTAGACGATGGGCAAGCCCTAGCCGCACGTGGCTAGACCGGCTAGCGGCATCTAGACGGCACCTCCGGCTATCTCTGGCTCGGCGGTGCTGCGGCTATCCGTCCGCTGAACGCAGTGATGGCATGTGGTTCAGTTACGAGTCCCTGCCACCTCCATTTTGGTTCAACGGTCATTCCAAATCGCGAGTCCAGCTTGCGTTTGGGACTCCAGGTTAGATCGTCGATCGAGAGTGGTGCCGAGACTCGAGCTGATTTGCATCAGTCCGATTCGCACCAGCGATTTTCCCCCCGGTTTGCATCCTACCCCACCCCACCCATGGCACCCCACGAAGTCTCCCCCTGTTGCCAGCGCCAAGCTTATCTATCAATACACCCGGTCTAAGCACACAATCGTGTCTCCATAATAGCGTTATCGCTGCGACACCAGCTGATCCCAGCCAATGCGGGGGCGCGGGCCGGTGTGAGGGACTGAATTGAAGTTGACAACCCTCCGAATTACAAGTCTCAGGTAGCGGGACGATGACACGCCAAGGCTGGCGCTGTCAGCCCTGGAATGATAAGCCCACCCATGACCTCGCGCCGCCCCATATCGCAATTGGCGGGGGGCACCATGATAACATCGACCCCCTTCACGACTAGATAACGCATCGCACGAGGGGTCATGCGGTGGGCATGACTCATGGATTGCGGGGTTGGGTTTATCAGGTGCGTCTTAGGTGGGATCGATATTGTGTGCTTGGACCGGTGGATAAGACTCAGGATAAATTAGTAGCTCAGCTAGGTTCCCTTTCGGAACGTGCCGAGTTGTAGCTACAGTACATCGGCCTATATAATGTACTTGTCGGTTACGCCACAGCCAACCTCCCCTCGACGAGCTCACCCCATTTAAGGCTGTAGATCTCAGGGCCACTGACTGTAGCTATAGATACTCAGCTAGCGTTTGGTAATTAAGAATTTACACCGCACCTGGCCACACCATGAGAGTTTTGTCGAAGACTGAAAAGACACGGTGAACAAATTTGGCTGTATGACACACGGTGTCTCGCCGATAGATCAGAGATTTGAGGACGCACGTCGCATTCGCAGGCGTCACTGTTAGAATCCCCGGGCTTCTTGAACTGACCGAGGCAACAAATTGGGCTCGTCGCTCTTTCAGTTCCGGCGTGCCCACACAAAAGAACAGGGCATGTTCAGCTGTTTCGACGACTTTGCACCCGAAGCGGCACAAGCGTCGCTCGCGTGGGATATCGTGGTATTAATAGATCTAGGGCGACACACACATGGAACAGTACGGTGCGTTTATTTCAATACAGAGGCGACGCGTCGGGTGGTTAGTTTCAGCCTCTAATATCCGAAAGGTAAGCCTGCCCGCGCCCAACGGATACCGACACGCCCGACCCTCATAAGTATTGTGCTAATTCGGGCGTCAGGGTGGTCTAGGAGCGAAATAGAAATATTCGAGGCGCAGTTGCTCGCTGATCAACGCGCCGCGGGGCTGCCTTGTCCAAGCTTCAGCTTAACCACGCAACTTAGAAGGCAAACCCGTGCCCGACGGACCCCGAGAAAGGCGCACGCCAAGTATTAATGGTTGTCAAAGAGAAGACGAAGGCCAGATGTCCAGAACTTGGCTGGAATCGAAGGCTACACCTGCGTAGGCCGCAACCACTAGTTGACGTGTTGAAAAATAAATTGGGGGTCCAGAAATTTGGTTTGTCGGTGTCGAGAATCCGGGACGCCCACGCCAGGCGACGCGTCGTAATCCCGATTCGCGTCGCGTGGAGCTACCGGTAGACGCCTTTTAAATTTGGTTGTCGGGACGCCGGGAGTTCGTATATCTTCACGGAAACACAACTCCGAGAATCCGAGTCGGCGTAGCTCGGCACAACAGCAAGATGGATGTTCCCCGGATTCATAACACGGCGGACATTCAGCTGTCACTTGCGCTTTGCCGTGCTACAGTCACTTGAACTGTCACTTGGCGAGCTCTTTGTTCTAAACAAAGGTATGAAGGAAACTGTGCAAATGACAGTGCCAATGACTGTAGTATGCACATCGCAAATGACAGTTTAATTAATATCCTCCGTGAGTCATCCCGATCGCGACATACGTACTTCAACTTGGTAGACGGTGACGCGTTTTTTTTAATTTGGCCAGGCAACGTTAACGTTAACGCGCGGGTTCGGACTCCAACAGCAAGATGGATGTTCCTGGATATTCCTCAGGTTCAAGAATATCCATGATTCAAATCACCGCCGGTCGCCGCCGGAAGGGACTTTGAGTGGACTTTAGGGTGGTGCGGGAGATATTAGGATTATTATTATTGTGCATCGGAGTCGGGGTGCCGAGGCTAATCCATAAGGAAATGACCGTTGGACAAGAACGGTGTAGAACGGGGGAGACGTGAACGGTTCAACTCCGCAGCACATGCATGTCGTGTTGGAAAACTCGATTCGTGATTCAAATCGGCACCGTTACCATGTGTATTGCGGGGTGCCGGTGGACTTGAGGGGAGCGCCGCCGGACATGTATTTAAGGGGAGAAATAAAAGAGCGCGGAGTAGAAATCAACCGAGTCGCGCCGCCAACTAGCTCGATATCGATGGTGGTTCAACTTCAACCCCGCGCACATATACTTTTCCCAATTTTGGTAAACCGCCGCTAGTGGAACGAGTAGAAATCAACCGAATGGCGCCGCCGACTGACTCGATATCGATGGTGGTTCAACTTCAGCCCCGCGCACATACTTTTCCAAGTTTTGGTAAACGCCGCTGGTGGCCGTCGGGGTGGATTTGAGAGTGGCGCGCGGGGAATGTTTATACGAACGAATCGGTGTTGCGTTTGCTGCTGAGCGTGTGCCATGCACAAGTGGCATAAAAAAATACCTGACGGTTCAACCGTCAACTTTTTTTTCTCCGCCGTTTTTTGGTTTTATAGCCGATGGTAGGTTCAACTTCAACCCCGCCACCGGAGTTTGAGGCAAATTTTCAGTGGCCAGAATCTGGCCAATACACCCTGTATTGGCCGGATATTGGCCAGATATTGTTCAAATCAAGGCCGTCCAATATTCTGAGAAAACAGGCTCTATTGGCCGAATATTGCCCGGCCGTTATACTCATATTGGACGAATATTGTCCGCTATTTTCCTTGCCCATGTATCTTCCAAAATCAATTTCATTCCATTGCACGACTACTAATACAATGCCCTAACTACAAGTACATGAGACCTCGTGCGCTCGCTCGGCCTGGCAAATCCTATACATTAAAACACAATTAGCCGAGTCACATGGAAAGTCACATGAAAAATCCTATACATTAAAACACAACAAGCTTTACGACCCGTGCCTTCGGCACGGCCGACTCGCTGCGCTCGCGTCCGTCCCTTCGGCGGGTCGACAGCTTGTTGGGGCTCCGCCCCAAACCCCGGGGGGGCTCTGCATCTCAGTAGGAAAGTGAAAATCACATATGAAAATTTTATCAACAGGATACAATAAAGTAATGATAACTACTGAGCATTGATAAATATACTGTGCATCATTCAGTTAGTGCCTTCTGTATGGCGACGGCACAGCTAAATCTCAGTAATAATGAAATTCCATTTAAAGTGAACATTTTGTACATTAAAATAACTGATCTACACATAGAACCTGTGAAACCACATCAGTAAAAAATGGTATCTCAATCATTGTGAAAATGTGTACTGTTCTCAAAGGAGCACCTCTGGGTAAACAATATTTTTGGTGACTGTGGTATCATTCTTGAAAAGCACTTTAATTCTTTGACTTGAAGTGCATCGAGAAAGTGCCACATAGAGTTGGCCATAAGCAAAGACATCGGTGCGGAGGTCAAGACCGACATTATCAACAGACTGGCCCTGGGCTTTGTTGATTGTCATCGGAAATGCAAGGTGAACTGGATATTGGCGGCGCTTCATTTCAAAAGCAAGCTGTTCAGCTGAAGGGGTGATTGAGATCCGTGGGATGAAAGCTTTTTTGCCATTATGTTCACCACTGATGAGGTGAATCTCAAGGACATGGGGAGATATTCTGGTGAGAATTCCTCGAGATCCATTGCAGAGACCACGCACTGGATCTAGGTTTTGCACCATTGACCTGCTGGCCTCGTCTATAAGGAAGGGGCTGAAAAGGCTGGGGACATTTAATTCCTGTATCTGACGCTGGATATCTGCTCTAGTGTTTGGTGTCATGGCTGGCCACGGAGCATGCTGCTGCTGTGGAGGATTGGGAGGAGGGGCATTTGAAGGCCCTGCTGCAGCATTGACCTGCCGGCCTCGTCCATACGGAACAGGGTTCCATTGAAGATGAGCCTGTAAATGTGTTAGATGCTCCTGTAATGCAGTCCCAGTATTTTGACTCAAAAGTTGCTGTTGGACAGGCTCCCGGACTGGCCCACCACCAAAAATCTCCTGAAAGCTGTTGAAAAGGAGCACCTACAGCTTGAGTGCGGACTTGATCAATTGCATGAGGCACCCGTGCTGAGGGCTATCCAAAACACAATTCTCCATTGAGAATCATTGTGAGCACGTTGGGGAGTGTTTGGAGGAGTTGGATCCCTGAAGATAATTAATATATATCAGTTAAAAGAAAGTTGAAATAAAGCTTGCATATTTATTGAGAAGTGGCTGGAGAAAAACCTCAGAAAAACAGAGGTGAACAGCAAGAGAAGTACGCACAAAATCCAAAGATTTGATTAGATTTGGCAGATAGGGGCAAAAGCAGCTTGAGACAAACACCTAAGTAATTGGGGAGGGAAATTTAATATAAAAAGGACTGCAAGCTTCATGAGATGTGTATATTTACCTGGGACAGTGTAGGGGTGAAGTGAGGGCAGGAGTGAAGGAGGATTCCTCCAATCCTGCAGGTTGCCTCGAGGAAATCAAGTGGTTGATCAGAAATCGGCCCGCGCACGGCGAATTCCGAGCCGTGGGACCCCGGCCAACATCTCGACAGCCGGCAGCGACATCTCGACAGCATCACGTGAATTTTCAGGTGACTTTCCACATGACTTTCTGTCAAAGGCTGTGCTCATCGTGCTTTCATGTATAGGATTAGCCGAGTCACATGGAAAGTCACATGAAAAATCACGGGACGCTGTCGAGATGCTTGCTGCCGGCTGTCGAGATGTTGGCCCCGGGTCCCACGACTCGGAATTAGCCGTGTGCGGGCGAACCCCCCGACTCTGTATCCGCCGTGTGCGGGCGAGCTCTGTATCCACTGTGTGCGGGCGTCACCGTGACGAAGGCACGGGTCCGAATAAACTGGTATAACTTCAAGCGCAAGTAAAGTCATACCCATACCCTGGGTGGTTCGACTCGACAGGAGTAGCGCGCACCTCCACCGTGCGAATCTCGCAATGTTTGTTTGTCTGTGTGCGGGTGGGTGAGTGCACAGGGAGATGGAGGGGCAGAGCACGCGCATACGTACGGAGTTGATGAACCGAATAGTGCTTCGTCGTGTACTCCCGACGAGCTGCGTTGTGGGCCGTCTTTCAGTCTTGCATCGCGCGGTGCATAGAAACGCACGTACCTGAGGTGGCAGTCATCGAGCCCCCGAGACGGCGGGCTCCACCCGGTACATTACACATGACGGACCTACGAGGAATAAGCATTTATCTCAATTAAGATGAAATAGCCACGCAACACAGAAATATCCGTATGGTCGGCCTCGTGCGGCACTCCAGGCACTGGAGTACACCCCGGCGTCATCAGGAAGAACACCGCGGCGAGGGGACGAGCCGTACTAACACAGGAAAACTGAGCTGTGTCCCAGTGCTCGTGCGGCTGCCCCACGCCTCGGCCAAGTACGTGTCGACCTCGTTGCGCGCGGAGGCTTGAATTGTGAGGGTTGCGCGCAAGACGGGGAGAGCTGGGATGTTTGTCAGAGTGAATCCCAACAGAAATCGCACATGCACCTCCGAGACACGGCTGTAATTCGCAGCGAAGTGTCATTCAGGTGACGTGAGGACGGAACGAGGGACGAGGGGTGGGCTGTGGTATGTACCATGGCGTGGGGCTGGTTTGGATGAGGTTGTGCGCAAAATGACGTCTAATAATGAGCCTCATCAAAGCTCGAATGGCAGGTGCTCACCTGAGTGTACATTAGAACTCCATCCTAGGTTAGGGGGATGAGTTTGGGGCAACCGTCGGGGCTTGGATGGTAGAGGATTGTGTCTTCGTCAGGCCTTCTTGACGGCGTAATAAAATCCCTCAAAACAGATCAGGATTTCGCTTCTGTGGGGAGGGAGCTCGGCTGAGAGTTGGGATGGTTGAATAACAAGGAATAACCGATTTTGAGGGCATAGGAAAGGGCGGTTGAGACGGAATGAGTGCCTTGTCATTTGAGATGAGGAGACAAGAGTTTGTGTAGATTAGGGTTTACACGTCACGATCACAGGGCGTCGGCAGCCAAGCGACACAAAAATGTGCGAAGTCCAAAAATGTGCGGCCAATATTTGGCTAATACATGTTGTATTAGCCGAATAATAGACGGCCGATATTTGTGAACAATATTTGGCCAATATTTGGCCAATACATCCTGTATTGGCTGGATTCTGGCCGCTGAATTTTTGCCTCAAACTCCGGTGCGCGCACGTGTCCGTGTATCAAATTCAATTTTTTTCTCCCCCTGTTTTAACTTTTCTCCGCTGGCAGGGACCGTCCCCGTCGGGTCGCGACATTCATTCCGGTTCCTCCCGACGTTCATTGATCTCCCGGTTCAATTTCAATTTCCAGTACGCGATGAGTTATGCATGTGTTTATGCGGTACCGGCCAAGAGCACGGATCCCCCGCGTTGTCGATCTTCAACAAGGAGCGTGAAAATCAAAATAAATATGGAGAAAGAATGTGAAAATGAGTATGGTGAATGCGAGTATGGGGTAATGGGGCGAGGAACGTGAATATGAACAGAACCTATACAGGAACAATGGTGGGGAGATCACGGACCTGTGGCCATGGGCCGCAAATCTTATCGCGCCGATTTCGAACTGTTTGTCGTTAATGGTATGGGCGGCGACCCTGGTGGGAGAGGGAGAGCGGAATTGCCAGTGGACGAGGTGTTGTCACCGCTTTGCCGACGTCGAGTCTGGCTTGAAATTTTGGATGCTGGCGGAAGACCTATCGGACCCAACAACCGGTACAGAAGGGCGTCCTCCGACACAGAGTCGGAAATTTTTGCAATGTTAAACAGCGCTTGGAGATAGACTGCCAGTGGTTTGCAGCGATGATGGTTCAACTTCCAAGTTGCGCCGTTCCGCGGATCAGATCGATCAGATGGCATTGATGGTCGAACTGATAAGCTGCTAGGGGCTGTCTCTCCCACTCTCCACCACTTAAAACGCCCGTTATCGAGCATCAACTACGCACATTACGCTCTATCGCCATGATCGTTCCCCCCCTCTTATCCCTTCCGACGGAAATCATCCAACGAATCATGGTTCTTGCGAACACCGGTCCTCCTCTGCCACTACTACAGCAGCAGGCTCCTTTGGTCATCAGCCACGTTGGCAGGGAGTTGCGAAATATCAGTCTCAATACACCTGAACTATGGCAATCGATAACGATTGACAGCACCCGCACCGGGCCTTTTAACCGGCGAGCAATAGTTGGATTGCTTTTGTCTCGTGCAAGAAATCGCCCTCGAGACATTTCCTTCACCAGTCTAGACATTGATGAAGGGGAAGAACTTCTGGAGGAAAGCATGGCGTATTGTCAGCAGTGGCGGGATGTCCATCTGCGCCTCCCCGTCGAGTCCTTTTCGGTGCTCATCGCCCACCATGGCCCCTTTCCCATGCTCCGCTCCCTCTCGCTGTCGCTCAACTCACAGGTGATGGAAGGAGATCGAACCATAACGATCCACGCCGCCCCTTCGCTTCGCGAAGTGATCCTGGGCGATTTTCCCTTTCTCGCAGTCGATCTCGCCTGGGACCAGTTGACAATCCTAAATATGACTGCGCACGAGGTAGATGCAGGGATCTCCGCCTTGCAACGCTGCTCCAACCTCCTCGACCTCCAGTTCTCCCTCACGGACCGGAGCCGTCCACTTCCCACCCCACCAATCACGCTCCCTTCCCTACAGTCTCTGCTGACTAGAGGAAGTTCTGTACTCCCATTCCTCACTGCCCCCAGCCTCGAGCGCCTCGACATATGGGGCCCTGGATTCTCTGGCCCCAAACAGGAACTCACCGACCAGGTGCATGCCCTTGTGGGACGCTCCGCGTGCCCTTTGAGGCGGCTATCGTTTCGCATGCCACCGACAATCACACTCGCTGAATTCCGCGCCTTCCTCCAGGCCGCGCCCACGGTCGAGGTCCTCCAGCTCTCGCTCTACTTCCCCAACGGGCTGGAGGAGCTCATCACTGTGCTCCAGGAAGACGATGTTCTGCCGAAGCTCGAGACGCTGCGCATCATGCAGGCTGCCGAGGGAGACACGTTCGATCCTCTGCTGGATACGCTGCGCTCGAGACGGCAGGTCGTCCAGGGACGGGCCACTCTAGAGGCATTCTACCTCTATGGCCCCTCAATTCTGCCACCTGCGATAAGGACCAGGCTATTGGCCTTCGAAAACGAAGGCATGCGCATCAGTATTGACTGCTAGTGATGCTGTGAATGAACCTAGCTCGATAGCGAAAAATAGTACATGTTTGTGAAATGGCCCACGTACAAAATTAGAAGACGACGACCGCAACTTTATTTTGGTACTTGCGTGAATTTAGTTCACTTTGATGATAGCAGCGTATATCGAAGAATACCTTCAGTCCTTCACAGTGACCTACTTCAACGGCTGACTTGATATTCCAGGAGCACAGTCCTCCGGATACATAACGCGCGAAAGGTTGCTTGACATCACGTCCAGCATCCTCGGATAAAACGCGGTCAGCATCGTATCCGATCTCCTGACAAGGCTCTCTTGCAAGTCTCAGTTCGCCGTCCGCATCGGAATCGTAAATTGTGGATTCCGATTCGCTGGGAGAGAGGAAGATCTTCCGAGCTCCACGATTTTGTCGATTGAAATGTCCGAAATGCGTCCAGAACGTTATGTGTCCATTTGGGATGCGAACTGATGCGAATGGGGGACTTGAAGGCCCGGAAATACCCAGGACACAAGCGCACAAGCGACCGAGACCCAGGCGAGTCCCCAGATTTTTCGTCAAGGACTGTGGTTGAAGGAATGTGACCGTGACGTAACCTTTCACAAAATGCCTTTGACATGAACCTCCATGAAGCGAACCATTTTTCCAGCAGACGGCGGCCTGCATTAATCCCCGACCTCCGGAACCACGCACCAAACCTCCGTCGCCCGAAATCCCGGAGAATCCAAGCCGTAGAAGCCCTCCTCGAACATGGCTTTCCATATTCGCGGTCTGCACGAAGATGCTTCGTCTGCGATGCGCACTGAGATCCTGTCAGTAAACTGACTACGCACACATCTTGCGTGAATGCGCTGGCTTTTTCTTCCGGTGATGGTCGATTTCTCGCGAGCGGGGGAGATGGTGCGTCTACATACTGCTTGCATTCAGGACTTCGCATAAACGCCACTGTTTAGACCTCGATATTCACCTGTGGGACTTGCATGAGGAGAATTTCAGCACTCCGTGCTGCTCCTTTTACGGTCCCCGAGTAATTCTCCAGTGCACTCGCTGTTTGGTAAATGGCTTATCGTGCACGACCAGAAAAATATCTTCGTATTGGCGTTCACGGCGCACAATCGATACCTCCTTAGTGGAGGGACTGATGAAATTGTGCTCAAGTTCGATGCCACGCAGCTGGAGCGCACTCCAAGCCCGCGCCCATCCCGCTTTCCGAACCAGATGTTTCAGCAGCACGACGTGAGCTTCACGTTATATTTTACACGCAGCTGTGCCTAATGTTTTCCTAGGGCAGTATCCGCGGTATCGCACCTCATGCCGTACAAGATGAGATATTTCTCAGCGGGAGGTGTGTACCCTTTCCGTTTCCACCGATAACACCTGCTGACCATGCACCTCACAGTGAAGACGGGAGAATCATCCTTCACGATGGACGTGCCGCCCCTAGCGTTCGCGTCCGCGCCCAAGACACGATTCAATTGGATGCCGAAGTTACGGGAGTGGAGTTTCATCCCATCATGGAACACTCCTTCGCCACCAGCGACGGGCATGGGCGCGTCTGCCTCCGCGATCTGCGAATGGCCTTTGGGCCGCTGACGCAGCGGACAGGGGAAGGTATCGTCCAGATCGTATGTGCTGTATGGTTCCGCAGGTCCTTTGTTTCTAAGCGAGATCTAGTACAACACCAAGCTCTCTCGTCGGTCGGCTCCGTACTTGAGTAATCCTGAGACAAGCAGCATCGCGTTCAATCAGCAAGGTGCGTACGGGGCTCGAGACATCTACGTGATATTTTATCGGGCTCGCAGGAACTCAGCTCGGTGTGACGATGGTGGTAAGCGTTCTTTCCTGCTCATCAGCGGCTGCTTACCAGTACAAAGCGCTACTTCCCGACGATATACGCACTCGCGGACCCAGACCCCGTCGCCGTCTGCAGCGCCGAGAACCTCCCCGACGGCACACCTGTTCCGAGAGGCGAAAGGACGTACGGAAATTCCTGCACGATGAAGGTACTTTCTCGTCCAGCGTCTCCGCCGCATGCACGCTGACCATTACTGATGCTAGCATGGCTCGTTCGGTGGTCCCGGCCTGGACGCGGATGTGCTGTATGCTGCCGGCTCCGACGACTTCCACGCGTACATCTGGGCGCTCCCGCCCCCCGAAGAGCTCGCCGCGCGGCGCACCATCATCTCGCACGCGGACTGGGAGGCAGGCGAGCACGCGGGCGTCATAGGTGCGTTCATCCTCTCAACGCATGCGATCTCTGCTCATTCGCCCCACCCACGTAGGCTTCGCGGAACATCTCACCGGCCCGCGCTGCGTCCCGGCACAGCTGCAGACGCCGCGCGCACGCCTCGGGGGCCACACGTCTATCGTGAACACCGTTCTCGTGCACCCGCGCATGCTGCTTGCGGCGAGCGCGGGCGTAGAGGCCGCCGTAGTGCTGCACGGCGCCGTCGACTCGCTGCTCGGGGGGATGGAGCCGACGGGGCTGCACACGCGGAAGATCGGGGAGGCATGGGCGGGCTATGGGCAGCAAGGGGACGAGGAAGAGGAGGAGGAACAGCGGGGCACGATCCGGCTCTTCGACGAGTGCGTTCGACCGGCCTTGTTTCCCCTTTTTTTGGCTCACCCGGTTTCTAGGATTCTGCAAATGGAGAGTGGGGCGGACGTGTTCGAGGTTCGCCCTTCGCTAGGGGGGCAAGGGGGCGATATCGGGAGTTCAGATGGAGATTCAGAAGAGTCGGATTCAGAAGAGTCGGACTCAGATGGAGCGCATGAAGACGCCGAGATGGACGGGTCCCATGCATCAGAGTCGGGTGCTCTATGACATGCAGTTTGATATTCCAGGCGTTGGTGACCTCCAGCGACTCCATAACCGATGGCCATCATGGCATGAACGTATGAACGACTGAATTTATGGTTATCCGGTGCGCGGGTCTGGGTTATTTTTGTAACGCGGCAATCACACAAAGGTCATACTTGCATGTCACCCCCATTCTCCTCCGCAAATTCGGTCCTTTGCACGGGCACCTGAGTGTCCCCGCGGTTCCCTGCTTGCTGGGGCTTACTCTCATGCCGCCGCACAAGCTACGTGGTCGCAAGAAAAAAATGCCCAGGTGGTACCACCGAGCCATCCATCGCCATTTCATCGGATTTTCTCGAGCCTGTCAAAAATAATTCTTCTTCAACCTATTATCTCCATTTCCAGCTGTTTTCTCGTGCATGTGCTCCCAAATGCCCTGACCGATTCCTGAAATTCTGATGCTGTTTGTTCCTCGGATTCTATCTTTTTTCGGCCTCCTTATTATACTCAGCTCGCTTCCAGGCTGGCCGTCTCTCAAGATACGGACTTCCTATCTGCCCCATCCTTCCGGGAAACAATTACATAGACCAGGTTTCATGTGGGCGCCGTCGTACTTGGTAAGAACTTGTGGAAGGTGGGTGACATAATCTCTTTCCGGGGATTAATTTAAATTTAGCTGAGATCAGATTCTTTAATCGGGCGGATGGTGCAAGCAAGAAGAAGCACTAATCGTGGCTGTATAAAGCCCGTCGGGAATGCACAATGGACCCGTCGGACTCTTCGTGCCAGCACAATGCGTCTCCCTTGTATCTTGACCCTCCTTGGGACTTCCTCTTACGCTCTCGCCGGAGTCACGGTTCAAGTACCTGGTCTGACTGTTCCTAACAAGTACAAAAGTAACCAGGGTGCAGTGGAGAAGATTTTTGTAGATTCATGGAACGCGTACAAGTAAGCCAATGTCGGCGATGTTGAAGGCCCCCCACTCATTTGTTACAGAGAGTTTGCCTTTGGCCATGATGAATTGTTGCCTATAAGCGAGAGCTTCCAGGATGATTTGGGCGGTTGGGGAGCGACGCTTGTGGATGCAATGGCGCGTTTTCCACTTATTCTTTAGCCATGTTAAACCTAACATAGTATGTCTTTAGGGTACCATGGTGCGCTCATTCATATTGCCAGTTCTTGAAAAAAGCTTACAGGATGTTCAGCTCGTCATGGGGCGGACCGTACGCTATTTCCGAATGCTCCCCCATCTTTTAAAAACATTTTATCAGGATCTCTTCAATGAAACCCTTAATTTTACCAGCCACATTGATTTCCAGACGTCGCCGGTCCCAGGCACCGTTAGGTACGCTAATGTCGCGATACTATGACTCTATTCAATGTTTGTTCTTAGTGTCTTTGAAACGACGATCCGCTGGGTCGGAGGACTTCTGTCAGCATATGAACTGAGCGGACAGCAGCATCCCATTCTTCTTGAGAAAGCAAAGGAGGTTACCGACAAGTTGGCTTTCGCCTGGACCTCTCCAAATCAGACCATTCCGTTTGGCCACATTGACTTCACCGGAAATGTCCCGGCGGACGCCATAGCAAGTTTCAGCTCTTCTTCCCTTGGGTATCACGTCCTGATTCGTTTCTGTAGTCTAATATTGCAGAAGCCGGAACGCTAACCTTGGAATGGACGACTTTGAGCAAATTCACGAACAATGCAACATACGCAGATCTCACCCTCAAAGCGGTCGAACACATTGCAAACCTTGTGCGTCGTCATTTATATTTTCAATTTGCAGCTGCTAATTTTCTCCAACTTCAGCCGCCCCCGTTGCCAGGTTATTACGTTTTCGATGTTTCTAGCTGGCTCTTCGCTCACCGACGCGGTTTGCTCCAGGTCTTGCTGCACGGTTTATTGACCCCGTATCGGGTGAATTTGACGGTGCCTATATTGTGAGTTTCCTCTTAGCAGTGTAATCATGTCAATCGCAACTGACACTGCTTATAGGGCTGGGGCGGTGGAAGCGATTCCTACTTTGAATATCTCCTCAAATACGCGCGTCTCAGCAACACCGATAACAACCTTTTTATCGACACTTGGAAGGTACAGTTCTTACCACTCGCGGCCGCATGTACAGTGTAATTAATCGAACGTGATTACCACAGACAGCTGTGGATTCATCTATCAAGTTCTTGTTGAGAGTCGGTTAAACGTCTAGCTCCACATTTATGGGTTATTCATTTTTCTCATCGGCAGACTTCCACTGTGGGGGATCACTTTTACCTGGCCGACGATGACGACGATGGTCAGATCCTCCATATAGGATCGTGAGTATATAGACCGTGACTGGTGCTTCCAATTAATCGAAGCTTTTTCTAGACATCTGGCATGTTTCTTCCCTGGGAATTGGCTCCTTGGTATAAGCTTTACCGTGGCATTTAGAAGTGCAGCTTACATTCCCTTGCAGGCGGGAAGCTCCTGAAAAACCAAACAATTATCGACCTAGCGTTGAAGCTCAATGATGGGTGTTGGGTAAGTTGTTTTGTTTACTCTGAGGTATCATGCACTGACGCAACTTGCAGAACACGTATGCCAGTACTCAGTATGTTGTTTGTTTTGTTTTTCGCCCATATTAATGAAAGTTTAGAACGGGTATCGGCCCAGAAGACTTCGCGTGGATCAGCTCCGATGGTAACGCTACAGGAGGGGACCCCATTACCCCCGCCGAGCAGGCCTTCTATAACAAGAACGGGTTTTACATCACTGGTTCAGACTACATTCAACGCCCGGAGGGTAAGCAATCTGTCGTTTAATTTCTAGACGCTAGATTTAAAATTGAACGACACCTCCAGTTTTGGAGTCCAACTTCTATGCATGGCGACTCACCGGTGACACGAAATACCTGGACCGTGCGGCGGCCGCCATCGCGTCCTTCAACAAGTTCTTGCCGGCGACTGTTGCGTTCGCAGGACTTAACGATGTAAACAACTTTTCTGCTGGACTAATCGACATCACCGAAAGCTTTTGGTCAGTGTTCTTTTTTTCAACTTCGAATGTGATAGTAATTTCCGACGCATTTCTTCAGGTTTGCTGAAGTGCTAAAGTACCTGTACGTCTAATACTCTCCTCTCTCTGTGTTCTCGCTAATTGTGCCTTCAGCTACCTCACCTTCGACGACCCAGCGCATATCAGCCTCGACGATTGTGAGCCACTCCCTCCATGTTGACCCAATTGTTCTCAGGCTTTTTAGATGTCTTCAATACGGAGTGCCACCCCTTGAAGGCTCCGCCCGCGCTCAACTCATATGGCTCCGGAGCCTTTGTTCCGGCGAAGCCGTTTAAAGCGCACACTACGAACAAACCGCTCCCTGCGATCAGTCCTATCTAGTATTTGAAACTATTGGATGTACACGAATAAACATACGTTTTCTACTTGGTCATGAAGTGTCACACGCGCATCTCAGAGCTGAGAACATCTTGCGGACCTGGAGATCGGTTGAATCCGGATGGACCGGGCCGCCTATTTCAACCTCCGCTATCATGCGTGATCCAATTCCGATGAGAGTCACGGCGGTCATCTCTTTGCTTCGTACCATTTTCGATGTCCTTACCCCAGGAATTGCTCGACCTCGTCGTCGAAGAACTCGATGGTGACATCGTATCCATGAAGATATCCTCCCTTGTATGCGCCTCATTTTGCTCTTCAAGCCAACTGCATATCTTCAGGCGCGTCACCCTACAGTCATGGCTTATATCGCTTGACAAGGAAAATACCATGAGCTTCCTTTTCCATCGCCTCCTCACGCAGTCACCTCACATCCAGCCGTATGTTCGCGTTCTGGTTATCCTAGACCGTGAATTATACAGCACACCTGGTCGTGGCAGGCGTACATGGCCTTGGGTGTTGGAAGATCCTACCTTCTCTCCTTCGAATTCTTCCCAATCTGGAGAGCTTCCATATGCACGCGCGGTTCGAGTGGAGATCTATAGACCATAACCCGTCTTTGTCGTCCGCAATATCGAACATCCTCAACTCCCCCAAACTCGTTTCCATCCACTTCCGAGGCGTCGACATCCTACCTTCGTACATCTCTCGATCTCCCGCTTTGCATACCCTCCTTCTGAATGATCTCGTCATCGACCCTGCTACCCCTATGGCCCTGAACCCCCGGGTCCAGATTCGCTACCTGGGTCTCTCTCCGTGGACCTTGAAGAAGTTCGCCGGGGCTGACTGCCCCTTCGATATGAAGCATTTATTGAAGCTCAGAGCGTGCCCTCAACACAATAATGCTCAGTACGCCGCTCTGCAAAATCTCTTGAACACTTGTTCGAAGTCTCTTCTTGAATTGCAATGCTTGCCCTTCCTTACCAGTAAAATATTTCCTTGATCCGTTGAGCTAGCACTGATGTGCTTTCAGTCGGCGACGTACCCCCGCATTTCGAACTTGATCTCAGCAGACTGTCCTCCCTGTGATCTCTCGTCGTCTTTGTGGAAGTAGGAAAATACGGAGACAAGCCTTTTGCATAGATCCTCTGGCTCGTTCGCATGCTGGAAACCCTTCCACCCAACACTGCCATTCGTAGCATCACCATCGACGCGGACTCACGCGACTCCAGGAGCTTCCCGGGATACACTGGACACCAGCCTCATGCGGCCCGAGCTGCGAGCTGCGAAAGTCACCATAATCAGGCATTATCTTGGCTTTGGTATGCTACTACCCAACCTCAATTCCATCAGTCGCATACGCATTGATAATACCCGTGTATGTACAGACGTATTCTTATGTAGCATTTGACTCTTTGCGATATGCCGACCTATAGTGTGTCGATACCTAAGTGATATTTTCACGCCCACCCTCGTCCAATTGCGTTTTGCACGTCAGGACCCAAATCAAATTCGAAGGGGATAAGGACGGAGGTCAAACTTTGGCTGAATTTCATTAGATCCAGTGAAGTACTCTAGAATTTTCGCGATGAAGAATACATTCGAATGCGACATGGGACCACGGAACCTGAGCGACCACATGGTTTCGGTGTCGTAGTTCTCGATAAGTAGCAAGTGCATGTAAGGGATTATATGGGGTGACGACAAGAGAAGAGCGGTGATTCGAGTAGCCAGCCCCGCCGCATCTAATGAGATTTGTCGGAATGTGCGAGACTGAGCACGAACGACCGGCAGACGAGGCTGCAGGACGTGAAATCCGTGGGACACTCGTCGATGATATGATCCCACAGTTCCTGCACCGGCAGGCAAGACAGTGCCGTAGTGAGATGGTGTTAACTGGAGGATTGCCGACGGATCAAAACGGATCAGTTGGCTGCACTTGCTCACCACCACTCGGAATGGCAATCCTCTTCCCCAATTCGCCTTTCGCAGATAGACTGGGGACGAATTACATTCCTTCTGATCAAGAAATCGAGGATCTCCGGTACCTCCTCGTCGATCCAATTGAAGAGCTGGGTCGAGTTGACGCTCATATCGATGAAATGGAGGCCCGCATTAGCGAGCTCAAGGCGGAGCGTACTTCACTGAACGCCCTAATCGACGCACACAAGGTTCTCTTGTCACCCATTCGGCGCGTTCCCCAGAATGTTCTTCAGGGCATCTTCCTCGCCTGTCTGCCGACCTCGCACGATGCTCTCGTCGATCCCAACGAAATGCCCATGTTCCTGGGCCGTCACGGTATTCATTTGCGAAGCGTCGCGTAATCAACCCCGAGAATCTGGAGCTCGCTCCATATCCCACCAGTGTCAACAACTTCGGGTCTTGATTCGGACCTGCCACCGAACTTCAAGCACAAGCTCCAAAAATTTGTCGAAGCGTGGTTGGATCGTTCCGGAGCCTGTCTCCTATCCCTATCCTTCTACCAGAATCCGTTTCGGGCTTCCGCAGAGCATCCGGTAACTCTGTTACACAGCGTCTCGCGCCGGATTCAGCACCTCCGACTATCCACGGATGCTATCCAAATACAGCCACTTCTACTGCTCAGCGCAGAGGATCTCCCCATACTAGAAAGCACCGATATCTATATGCACCACATAGATGAATCCCATCCGACGGATTTGACCAATTCGCCGATGTTTCGGATTCCCACTTTCCGTCGGTTTTCCTTGTGTGCGGAAATCGACCGTGAAGCGCTTGCTCTACCTCTCAGATGGTCGCAGCTCACGGACATCAGCCTCCAGTGTTTTCCAATGTATAATGGTCTGGCTGGCGGTCTTGACCAAACGGTGTATTGGAGGTGCTTTACAGGTGTCCGCAACTGGTTCGATGCCATCTAAACAGCGTGGCCAATTCACCCATTATCGAACGGACAATCACTCTCCTCCAGCTACAGGTCCTCGTTGTCAGGTCCGTATATGACCCGGTCAAACTTATGGGGTGTCTTGTGATGCCGAAACTCTCCTATATACGACTCGGAGAAATCGACAAGATGCGTGGGTACAATTCGAAGTTGAATTCCCCATTCGATGGCCATGGCTGGTTTCCGGAGCCGTATGTACGGGATTTGACGGTATATCTCGGCGGAGGACTCTGTACCACACAGGCCGTGCTGCTCGATCTTTTTCAGCTTATTCCTGGCATCACATATCTACGAGTATTTATGTCCTTCCCTGAAACATCTGGACTTTTTCGATAACTCTTGTGAATTCTCCGACACGGCGATTCTGGATTTTATCCGCGCCAGTACGACCATAGGCCTTCTTCAGCGGATCGACATTGAATTATTCGCTCGCCGGATGGAATCGAGATATTACCCGCCTTGCAAACATTCATCTCAGACGGACTGCAAGTTAACTTGCAGTATCATTCCGCTCCACTATGGAACTTGCATACGCAGGGGGACTGCCCAATCCCCTGGAGGGTATGTAGGATCGTCATTGTGAGTTGAATTTATCCTCCACGAACTCCGTTGCTTATGTTGGGATACAGGGTTTCATTTTTTACGCTACTGTTTTTCAGCAATCACATAAATGGCTGCACTCGCACCGTGAGAACAGGAAGAGTATATAACGAGCCCGAATTTAACTGCGACAAGGTGTAGTGAGCGAAAAATACCATTTTCCAGCTAACACCCTTACTCTTTGCCTATTTTCTGGTTGAAGTAGGTTTATCGCCGAGGCGGAAACACTGCCACTCCAAGCAAATAATGTTTTCACTGAATTTTTAGAATGACCTCGCCCAAGGGTGCGAATCACATGACTCATGTTCAACTTTGGTTCGATTTTGAGATTAAAACTTGCATTGACACACTCATATGTAAAGGGATGAAGGTCGGAAACATAAATTCAGCGCGCTCAACTCCATTTGGATCCGGTAGTTCTCTAAATGCGAGAACAGTCGGCCATCAAAGTTTCAAACCTAGAAATGTGCGCCCAAGGAGCAAGCGGACACTGCTATTGACACAGATCTCTAGACCCAAGACCACCATGTTCCCCGCCGATTCACCCTTTTCATATAGGCTGGATACGAACTACGTCCCTTCTGATCCTGAAATGGAACAGATACGTGCTCTGCTCGTAGAGCCGATAGACGAGCTGGCTCGAATCGACGTCCAGCTCGAAGAAATGGGCGTCCTCATCAGGAAGCTGAGCACGAGGCGCGCGTCGCTGAAAGCCGCAATCGATGCACACATGGCCCTCATTTCACCCGCGCGGCGCGCTCCTGAGGATGTGCTTCAGGAGATCTTCTTCGCCTGCCTCCCGACTGCGCACAATGCCGTCATCGATCCCGGCGAAGCGCCACTGCTTCTCGGCCGTATTTGCAGGTATTGGAGAGCTATCGCTTACACCAACCCGAGACTTTGGAATTCTCTCCATATCAATCATCGTAATGATGTCAAGCTGGATGAAGCTGTAGAGGCCTGGCTGGATCGTTCCGCCACGTGTCTACTCTCCATTTCCTTCTCCCAACTCCCAGATCATTCCGGTCGCAGCTTCGACGCTCGGCCTTCCCCTATCAACCAACTACTCAGGGTTTCCCGACGGATACGACACCTAGAAGTATCTTCAGATACGCCAACGATCCACACGCTTCTCCGTCTTGGCCCAGAGGATCTGCCGGCTCTGGAGAAATTCTGGTTCCACGGCTACCGCCTTCTTGAATTTCGAGATCGGATAAATTTCTTTCGCATCCCTAGCCTCCGCAGCATAGCACTACGAGTGGCGACCGACGCGCTGTCGCTTCCGCTTGAATGGGCACAGCTGACGGAGCTCTGCCTTGTATGCTTTCCCTCGGGGTGGGATGATTATGGGGGTCTGGACGAGCATGGTGTGTTGGATATTCTGCGCCGGTGCCCGAACATCGTGCGATGCCAAATCAAAGCGACGAAGAAGAAGGCCCGGAGCTCAGAGTCGGTCCACACATCTTCCCTCACCCTACCCCATCTGCAGACCCTCATTCTTGGGGATGAATTCCCTCTTGTCGAATCCCTGAGGCTGCTGGTCCTACCCCAACTCCGCTGGCTGCAAATCGGCGAGAAGTTTTTCGAGGAGCCGATCCAGTTTCTGGATGGCCCGGTCCAGGGTACCGGTCTCGCGATGGAGCTCGACATAGGCAGATTCACGCTCTCCAGCCTGGCCGAGCTTCTGCAGCGTTTCCCAACGACCACGAACCTTCACCTGTATTGTTCAAGACCATACGCTATGCCGCTTTGCGCGGATGACACATTTCTTTCCCTATTCTGCCCACCGCATGATGTACTATGCCCGGCGCTTACAGATGTCAGATTTAGCCCAATATCCTGTGTCGGTCTGATTTCAGACGTCGCCGCACTGACATTTATCGGAGCGCGTATGGTCATGGACTGTCCTCTCCGGCGGTTTCAAGCTCGCTTTGAGCGTAGAATGGAGATCGACATATTGCCCGAGCTTCAGTCTTTCATTTCGGATGGCCTGGAAGTTGACCTTGATTATTTTACGCCACAATAGGTCTTCCAGCCGCGGAACGGAATATCCTCGTTGTATGGATAGTTATAACCTCCGCTTTCTGCAATCCATACATACTAGTAAGCCATCTCACGCGAACGTACTTAATTCCTCGAGTACACTTTATATTTGAATTCAACACAAAATTCCAGATACGTAGAGTGGAATGTCGACAAGCTTTGTACATTTACTTTCAAACCCTGGAGGCGATAAAATCAGCAGCAGCAGGCGTGTCTGCACCATATGTCCTAATTTTCCACCATTATTTCTTGGCAATTTATTCCACGGAACGACATAAAACAAAGAAATGCGGGGGTAAAACCAGGTCACCGCCCAGGCAAATATTGTCGTCAAAATGGTAGATGACATCGACGTTGACAGACGGGATCCCTTGCACGCTCTGCCCGTTGTCTGGGTCCCCCTGTTTACGGTTAGTGTTGAAGTCGAATAGGCTGAGCGGGACTCACGAAAATCACTACGGCTTTAATGCGCCCGGCGCCCTTAGAGGTGAGCTGCTTCGCCGAGTTGTGCACGAGCTGGCAGCCTTGGCTGTACCCGGACGAGACAATCACTGCCTGCAATGTACACAAATGAACATTCCTATTTTTCATGATTGCTAAATCATGAGGTTCAACGTACATTAGGGCATGAATTTGCTGCGTTCGTCAGCTAGAATCATAATAATGTTAAGATAGTCTATCAAGTACGGATAGGAAGACCTCACGTCCTCCGCCATAATAGCCGAGCCCGCAGGGTCGCCTCCTTCGAGGAACCCATCGATGCTCGTCAGATAATCAACGCCGGTGAAAGTCACCGACTTTCCGCCCAGCGCCGTTTCAAGAGCGGCTTCCAAGGCCGACCGACAATGGTGCTGATGGGAGGTGGCTCGGTGGTCCCGTGGGCGAAAATGAACAAAACGCTCGTTATACATACCAACCAACACCGCGCCCGGTGGTTTCGTGGTTTCGCGCTCATGTCACGCGTGACGAGACGCGTTCAACCTTTTTGAACCCACCTAAGCGAGCACCTTTTTGATTACGTTCGGACCTCTTAGGTCATTAATGTGTAGTAGTAAAAAGGACCTATGAGGTCCCGAATTGCGTCGGAGTCCGTCAGGGCGGTGCTTCTATTATGTCATGTCCTCCATATAGGGTTAAATGCCTCACGCGGCCAGCGCGCAGTCGCCTACGGTGTGCCGCGGCATTTCCCGGCATTTCCCACCCTTCCTAATAAGTATACCCTCCGTTGCGGCAGCGGCGGCAGCTACCACTCAGCCCCCCACTGCCCCTGAGATGGTATGGGGTAGTATTCTGTGTGTTCTTGAAGTACACATTGAGATTCAATAAGGAGGCAATATTTAACGTTGAAATCCCATTATGTTGGGGGCCACCTATTTTTACCATTATCGATTCCGGTGCACCCTATGGTTTCAAAAGCTAGTATCGCAGTTGTAATATAAGCTTATCTGTTTCTAAATGGTGCAAAACTAATGGGTATTGTTCTCAGGGGCCTGATTGTAGGCCTGAGTCGGAGCCTACATTTCGATCATATCAAAACACATATCCAGTTTGGCTGCATTGTACCGTAGCACCAAATATGAACAGCCATTAATAGATGCATAAACCACTGGAAAATAGCGCAGTATCTTCATACACTGTGTAACGCACAGGAGGCCTCCAGTTCAATTATAATGTTGTGTTACACTTTGGCTACTTGCAACACAGGGAACCCCTCCCGACTGAAATTAGGAACATCCTGATTTAGCTTCATTGTAGTGAAGGCCTACATTTCCGGCAAGTGTGCCCTCCATCATACCTTAGAACCTGCTTTCTTCCCGATTCTTTAGGATCTGTGCTGCAGATGATTGGGAAAATACACGAGAGCATTCGAAACTAATCAGAAACAGGTCAAATTTTGGCTCGCAAGGCAGCAAAAAAAATATTGTAGGCCACTGGGAGGAGGCCTCCAGTCATACTATTGTCAAAGGTCAACCTACACACCACCTGTTTCCAGTGCAATTTCCCATCAATATTTCTGTAAGATTAACACCTGCCAGTTCTGGCCTTGATAGTAGATTGATTGGTAGAAATTCTGGTGACATTCTAGCAGAAGTCCATTGATAGAATGCCCAAAATTGATCATAAGCCTGTGTAATATATGCTCTGACATCTATGTGAAAAGGCCTGAGACTACGGAGGGATATTGATTATCACTCTATGTTAGTAAGGTGCAAATGTGCTCCGATTGGAGCCTCCAACATATCGTGGGGGAGGCTTCTAACAACCAACATTAAAGGATGCATGTCTATAAATCTCAGAGAACTATTTCCTAGCCTAAAATGAGCTTCGGACTCAGACAGAGAAGCAAACAAAAGAAGGGCAATGACTGAGGGAAGCGTCGGACGGAGACCGGGCCGGAGATTGATCGACCAATCAGCATGAGAATAAACATGGTTCCCCAGTAAAGCATTTACTGTGAGTTCAATACTGGTCGGAAAAATGTGAGTCCGACCTCAAATGAAAGCTGTAAGTGGCCCGGACTGAGATTAGTAAACAGATCTTGACTACCTTTGATACTCATGAAATTTCTTCGGCCATGCACGAAAAGTAGCTGAAGTCAACTAAAGTTTATGGTTGAATCCAGGGTAGATTGCCAGAACATCAGTTTCAAGACCTTTCAAAAAATTTAAAGTGTGAAATATCTTCATTTGAGCTCTGGTAAGCTTATCCTATGTATCAGCGCCCTGGACAAGCCTTACTTAGAGAGGTAGGGCACAAATTGAGGGGGGGAAACATCAAAATTGGCATCCAGTTCTGGTATGCTGCAAATTGTTGGATACATCATCCCTATACGGTGCAGCTAGCCTTATAGTTCTCATTCAAGCATTGGGGGCCCACATCCGAGACCCCATTGAGTCTATAACCTCCACATAACGGTGAGATGGAGGCCTCCAATTTGTGAGTTTGAGACTCCTATGAAGAGCAATATTATGGATACCACCACAATTGACATTCTAAGTGCTTCATTCAACCCTATGTGTCGATTTTGTAACCCAGAAATCCAACTGGAAGTGATATTTGACTCTCATTTGGATATCAGTGATAAATACAGTATATGTTAACTTTTGCATTGAGTTTATGCTGCAATGTATGTCTAACAGAGTTTAAAACAGCCATATGTTAGCTGAGGAACTTACAAGTCAGGTAGAACTGGGTTAAGAATGTTCTTTGGTTGAAATATTGATGTTTCGGATCTGTTTTGCACACATGCTGCTATATATACTCAACTGCAATGAAACCGAGTGGAACTGGAGCTTGTACAGGCTCCTCATGCTTCGCCTTCCCTGAGACTTAAAAGGTTTGAGAGGAATATAATATGTGCACCAACATAAATGAGGCCTCCAATATCTTGCCCAGTTTTCCCTATTTCATCGGCCATTATCTCATGGTTCATACATGATCCAACCACATGCAGGGGAGGTCAAAATCAGGATATTTCTGGTTTCCCTGTGTTTCAAATAGCCAAAGTGCAACACAACAATCATAGCTGAACTGGAGGCCTCCTGTGCGTTACACAGTGTATGAAGATACTGCGCTATTTTCCAGTGGTTTATGCATCTATTAATGGCTGTTCATATTTGGTGCTACGGTACAATGCAGCCAAACTGGATATGTGTTTTGATATGATCGAAATGTAGGCTCCGACTCAGGCCTACAATCAGGCCCCTGAGAACAATACCTATTAGTTTTGCACCATTTAGAAACAGATAAGCTTATATTACAACTGCGATACTAGCTTTTGAAACCATAGGGTGCACCGGAATCGATAATGGTAAAAATAGGTGGCCCCCAACATAATGGGATTTCAACGTTAAATATTGCCTCCCTATTGAATCTCAATGTGTACTTCAAGAACACACAGAATACTACCCCATACCATCTCAGGGGCAGTGGGGGGCTGAGTGGTAGCTGCCGCCGCTGCCGCAACGGAGGGTATACTTATTAGGAAGGGTGGGAAATGCCGGGAAATGCCGCGGCACACCGTAGGCGACTGCGCGCTGGCCGCGTGAGGCATTTAACCCTATATGGAGGACATGACATAATAGAAGCACCGCCCTGACGGACTCCGACGCAATTCGGGACCTCATAGGTCCTTTTTACTACTACACATTAATGACCTAAGAGGTCCGAACGTAATCAAAAAGGTGCTCGCTTAGGTGTTTGAACCAGTTCCAGAATCCACAAAATCACCGCTCCAAACTTTTTTTTACAGCAACTCTTATCATCAACGCATTGAATCGTCAAAGGAAGGATAGAATGTATTATTTCATGCGTGTGTGTGAAATGTACAAGTGCAGAGCAGCTTTTTACAGGGGCGGGTTGGCCTTGGTCACCAACGTCGTGAAGAATTCTTAGAACACCCAGAGATCAGATTCAACTCTCGAGATTCCAAGTAAAGACGCACCTAGAACCACGATCCGGCCTCGGGCACGGGCTGATCAGCATCACTGCAGAATCATATCATGTCAGCAGTTGATAGGGGGTTGAAAAACTGTTCAACATACGAGAGGCCGCAGTGGAAGTCGAATCGAGGCGACGACGAGTCGCTGGTCCCGTCGCACTCGCCTCCGGGCTTGGCCCAGACGATGACGTCGATGGTGCTGACCCAGTGTTAATCGTGGGGTGCATTCCGAAGCCGGCGCCCTTGACGTTGCACCTGCGAAGGAATGAGTATCACGCAGGGAAATTTAGGGCGGGACGTACCAGTCTCCTCATCCTTGCCCGATTTTTTGCACGCCGGAGCGGCCCTGGTCGACGATGAAATGGGCGGGGAATCCGGAGGAGGCCAGAACCGGGGCGAGCGCCTGAAGGATTGCGTGAGATATTAGCGAGAGGCAAGATATGGCGGTCCGCACATTGATGTAGTGGATCTCATCGTAATTAGGATTTCCTTGGCGTGATCGGGTCGGGGTGGCGGCAAGAGCTTTTGAATATATGAGCAAAGAGCGAGGATAATAGTCAAGGACAGGTAAACATACCGCGTTGTAGTTGGCAACGTCGGTCGACAGTCCACAGACGAAGCTGGGCGATCCAGCATTCTTGTACAGCAACGTGAAGAGCTGAGCGGCGGGCGACAGGTTGGCGGGCCATCCCAACCAGCCAGCATATCCAGCGTCAAGGTAAGTATAAGAATGTATACTCAGTTGGGCACGGTTGGGCACGTATCAGTGAACAACTGAGGGTCGTCTCGCTATCGGTAGGTAGATATACGGAAAAGATAAGGTTTGTAGTACATGCGAATATACGGAAATTAAAGGGGATCGGTTTACACGGGACGAGCGCATAGCTCTTTGCACCCGGCCCGCCGACTATATGGCTAATCGAGCCAATACTTCAACAGTAAGAGTAGACGTTTCCGAGGGTGTTCAGCTGCTGGATAGCGTATGTGACACATGCCTGGACAATATGAGTGTTTATCGGGTGAATTCTGCTACAGGAAGTAACATACATTGGTTTGGGCATTGGCACATTCTCGAACCCTAAGGTTGGTGACAAGGTTGGCAAGACTGTCGGGTTCAATGACTGGTAGATGTGAGAACGGAGAACGTCACGAGAACAAAACAAAAAAATTACTCGCGACGACACGAACGTCGGGGAATTCTAGTTAAACAATCATTAGCTCTAGGCCGAGAGGCAAAAACACAATATACCATACTTTGGATCTGAGCCATAAGCTGGTCAATGTAATTGAAGTAGTTCTCTTGACTCCGCTTGTTAGCGATGCTGAATTCTCCGTTGGATGCGGCTGCGGCACAATCCCTTTGCGAGAACGACATCAGCTATAAAATTTCTTCTTCTCAGAGAGTCGTTGATCTACCGTCAGGCACATCGTTAACGATTATCTGCACAAGCATTTTCGCGCCGGCTGCCTTTCCCTGAGCACTGGCATCCGCAAGGTACGTTCCCAAAGTCGATGCATCCGTAATGTTAGCTGCTGCTGCTAGGACCTGATTATCCATTTAGATGTGGTCTATGGCAAACAGAAATTGCGAACTTGCCTCAGCAGTGTAGAACGGCGTCAGGTAAATCTGGTAGTCTGTGTAAGGGTTTCCGGCGGTGGGAGTTTGACTGCCAACAGGCGCTGAGGCAGTGGTAGTCGAGCCAGTGGTTGTTTTGACCTGCAGAAAGTTGAAGGGTTACATAGGAACTCTAGAATGTGATTGGTTATTGGTTCTCGACGCACTATAACGTCGGTGCCTGCATCCGCTGCACGTTCCTCTGCTACGGGCGCCGCGAGAGCGAGCAGGCTGAGACTTGCAAGAAAGACGAGAGAGTGAAACATGGTATGCAAGAACCCCTACAATTGCGCTAACTGCGACCCTTCTTATATGAACATGGCGAGTTCGGCATTGGAATGAACAATCTAGACTTATTGCGATGCAAGCACAACATATCAAATGGAAGGGTTGAAGTGCTTGTGCATTTATCAACCGGCTTAAAGTGGTTTAAGACGGTCGAAAATGGCCTGCCTCCCACTGGTTGAACATTTCAAGTTTTTCAGTGAAAAAACTAGTGAAAAATGTTTTGAATTTTACAGCAATTTTTCAGTGAAAAATCAAGTGAAAAACTTGAAACTTCTTCATGAATTTTTTGAACTTCAAAACATTTTCAGCACTTTTTCAGAAATTTTTCACAAGGTTCAAAAAAGTCACCAAAATGTTTCAAGTTTTTCACCTACTTTTGTGGCGAAAAATTACTGTAAAATCCAAAACATTTTTCACCAAAATTTTCAGTGCAAAACTTGAAATGTTCAACCAGTGTCCGGCGAGAGGACTACAGAGAAACAATGATATTATCATGAAAAAAAACTATGTACCTCATTCAGTAATGGGAGCAGGATATAGCAGACAGAACCCGAGCCCCAACATCCGGCGGGAAAAGGCGAGGGAAAGGGAATGGCTGAGTCAGAGGTAAGCGATTTACGTACGAGACGACTCCAGTCCTTTTACCTTCGGTAACTTCATCCAGCTTACAGCAGAGTACAAGTTCAAGACTCCCGTAAGTTGGACCACAAATTCAAAAGCTGCCAGCACAGAGCGAGTATCCAATCGCATGGGGAAATATACTGTCTTGTAGACGCCGTCCGAATCGGCAAGGGCTGTATTGAAATGGCCTCAACATCGCCTTCGACGAAATCGGTCTTAACCACCATCGAATTATCGATGTCCTGATTACGGGGCTCCTGGAATACCGGGGGTGGTTGGGTTCACAATGCTGCTATACAGCATCCAATATTCAATGGGACCTGCCGTGAATCCTCCTGTAATGGCCGATGTCGTGCGCAGGGACACTGAGTCCATTAAAAGGAGCAAATCTCAGCAATGCTCGAGGATAATACGTGGGAACATACTCGCGGAGGCAAAATTTTTCGAAAGGTCGGGGCCGGTAGGAGCCGGACTTGATTTGACTTGTCGTACCTGCAACATCGGACGTCTTAGCATTAGTCATGATCCGCGCGTCACTTCCGCCTCGGTCTTAGTCCAGGACTATGTACCTCACATCCCTCGCGTGCGTTGTACTGCAATAGCTCTATGCGCGGGGAGCTTGAATGACACGGATGAGGCAGCACGGTGAACACTGCGGCTGTGGGTGCCTCCCCCCTTACACGACGCATTGATATTTATTTGCCAGCCCGTTGAACAAGACAATCTGCCCTATTGTCCAGCTGCATCGAGGGCATCTAAACATCACGTTGATGTTGCATTGATCCTGTCTTTAATTTCCTGGTAGCCGCCGCGGCGCCGACTTTATCGAATCAAACCTACTAATGGATCCTGGTGAATGGTGCCCTTGAGGGCTTGACGTATGTGGCTGAATCCTTGTTGAGCTGGTGTACGAATGAATGGCATCTGCTTTACATCCACCTGATCGAAATAACTTCATTAAGGGAGGTGCGGTCTTGGAGAAGCTACAAGCTCATTTCTTGGGTTGCTTACTCAGATTCAATCCCTGGTCAATGCTGGCTATACTTTGCACAGAGACTGGTATCATGCCCAATCCGGTATGGTCGCACGATTCTAGGCTTTCCCGGTGGATAGACTACACTGTGATAACCGAGGATGGCGGTACGTCGAGTGGGAATTGAGGCTGCTGTTTCTGTAGAGCAGCAGTCGGGGATGAGTGTCATGCATTTTTTCAGTGCACAGGCCATCCAGCTCTCACCGGTCTCAGGGCCAATTTCCTTCGCGACTCTTTCACACTTGGCCCAGAGTTCTGGTGGAGACGGCATCGGTCTACGAGCTCCTGTTGAGCATAGTATGCTGCCGAGATGTGACAAAACATCTCGTGCAATTTGTATTCAATGTGTTCACGGTTTTTGGGCTGGAAGGAATGCTGATTCCGTGCTCTTATTTATTGTGGGAGAAGGCCAGCAGGTGTACTTATGACCTGTCACTAGTTAATATTATCGTGCCTTGATGTCAAAGCTGCGAGACGGTCTACTATTCAGTCTGCTATGTATTTTGCATGCCATTGGGTTTTGTGATGGGGGAGGGGACTTCCCTGTGACTCCCTGTTGACTATGATGGGGTTTCTGTTGGCCATGCTGCCTGTAGGTAAATCCCTACAAGGGCCAGAGGTATGTAGTTTGGGTAGCGATGACCTGTTCACAACGGTGGCGGCATTAGGGCATCCACAGCACATGTATGTAGTACGGCTCCCTGCTATTTCAATTTAGGACCGCGCAGGCAATCCTCCTCTGGACCATCGCAAAGACCCAAGATGAATGACGGGAAGCCATAGCAGACCTCGTAATATCCCAGCATGGCGGCGGGATTCACATCACGGCTGCATCAAGGAGTCCATCCGACTCCATGTAGCATTGTGCACCCTGAATGAATATTATGAGAGGGTCGTTTGTCACAACATTGGTTTAAGGCGCCGAAAAGCCGCTTGCCTGCGGCGAGAGGACTGTGGAGATGATATAATGGTTGTATAATGGGATAGCGTATAATATGTCATCATGTAAACAGCGGGAGCAGGTTATATGCTAAAGGAGAAGAAAGAACTTGAGCGCGTCGACATTTAACAGGAAACACTCTCAGCATAGATGAGAGCGGTAAGATCGAGCAGAAATCCAGAATGAGCTGGAGACATTCCAGCGTCTGACGACATAGGCAGATTTACCCACTCCAATCTGGTGGAGTTTCTGCAGCGTTTCCCAAGAACCACAGACCTCCATGTTGAAATTACGAGTCCGCGCTCGCATAACCCCACGGATCCCAATATGGCCACATTACCTTAGTAACCTTTGTTCCTGGGTCTTTCCCCTCGTCCTTTGCCCTCTATCGTTGTACCTCTTATACCTTTAATTTGTCCTTATTCGTTCTAATTGCCTACCACTCTTGCTGTATTTAAGTCGTAGCTACTCGTTGAATCCCCTCTGTGTTTGCCAGGGTCTTCTGCTACAATTCCCGAGTGACGTTGAAGCCACTGGCATTTCAACACTCCACCTGTACTGCCAATGGGCGAAGGCATCGAGCACCCCAATTTCTGTTGATGACGCATTCCTTTCGCTCTTCTGCCCACCGCACGAGGTCCTCTGTCCAGTGCTTACGCATATCAGGTTCGAGACATCATCTTCCACGTTTTCAGACGCCGCGGTCTTGGCGTTTATCAGGGCGAGGATGGTTATGGACTGCCCTCTTCAGTGATTTGAAGTACACTTTGACGTCTGATGGAGATCGACATCTTGCCCGAGGTTCAGGCTTTTATTTCGGATTATGGCCTGCAGCTTGAGCTCCGCTGTCCTTCATCACAATCGAAATTCTGACCCTGGGAGGAAATATATACAGGGTGATTATCGATCTGGACGGCCATTCAACATGCATAGTCAATGCATAGTTAGTTTGGTTCAAATGTTGAAAGTGCTTGTTCATAATCTAAACGTCGACAAATGTCGACATAGATTTAATTAATCCGCAACGTATCGAGGGTATGTACAATTAGAGGTCTTGAAGCCTACAATGTCCACAGCAGTCCATGGCTCAAGCAACCCACTAACACTAAACGAAAGCAAAGTAAAGAACGTGATCATCATGCACCGAAAAATCAGTGTGCTTCAAGTCGAAAAATATTTGCGGCTCAGACAAGGGCGGCCAGGGCGACGGCTGCGACTCCCCCAACAAGCATCGCGGTCAGCGCTACCTGCGATCTACTGGCCGCTGAGTGGCCAGTAGTAGTGCTGTTCCCGCCTGTTGATGTGGTCGACCCACCCGCAGACCCGCTTGCGTCTGCCTGGAGGACATTCTCAGGGAGCGTGCTGGCAGCCGCGGTCGGCTGCTTTTCGACATTCCCGCTCCCGATAATCACATACGTACCGTTGCTCGGAACCCCGTTGACGACGACGAACAGGAGCGCCGGCCCGGGCTGGAAGATGTTCGGGTTCGGCGGCATCTGCGCGACGTGCAGGACGATAGAGCCGTCTTTGTTGACGGTGTAGGTATTGTTCAGCTGCAAGAAACGTTGCCCCCTGACAGAGTGTGAGTGCGAAAAGCTCGAATTAGAGTTGATTCGTACATGTTCATTCCATGCGTGGTCCACCCGCCGCGGACGACGGAGACCATGGTGTTGTTGGCCGCGGTGCTGCTAGACCCGGAATACGAGCTCGCGGGAACGGTGATGTCGAACGAGGCGCCGCCGTAGGATAATTTCGAGGGAACACCTGACGGCGCCGGACGAGTGCTGGCGGAGAAATACGGGGGATAAAACTTCTCGGCTGTATAGGTCGTGGGGTAAGGGATGGCCGAGCTGATGTTGACGTCGAGGTTGGGATTGGAACCGGCGACGAGGACCGACGCATCCGGCAGCAGAATGGCAGACGAATGGTACAGACGGGCGATGGTGGAAGATGCAAGTCCAGCATTAGACCATCTGCTCCCTGCAGAAGCGTTGGGATCATAAAGCGCCGGAGTGAAAACGGGGCCGGATGCGAAGGACTGCCCGAACGGCATCTGGTCTTCGGGTGTTAGCAGATTGTTATGCCCAAATCCTGCGGTCTGCGACAGGTTAGCCAGTAAAAGGTCACGTCAAGCAGCGCACTTACACCGTTCAAACCGCCATTAAGAACGAGAAGCTTTCCGTCCGGAAGGATGATAAATTGTCCCATGGTGCGTCCCTCAAGCATGTCGTCGTCCTGCTCATACGCTGCCGCAGACCCATCCGCGGGCTCAGGCGTGATGCGTTGACAATCTTTGGATGCGGGGTAATCCCAGGTATTGATGTATGGGAATCTGGGGAGAGATGTTCGACTTTTACTGGCTGGGTTAAAACATCACGCACGTGAAGTTGCCCCAGGCTTCGTCAGGCATGTCGGAACCTCCGCAGAAAATGATCGTCTGGCTGTAGTTGTTGGCGGGCGTTAAAGGAAGCATTGCAGTGGCAGCGCTAGCTGGGTAAACGCGCACAACGCCGTGCGGCATATCAGGGAGATCGGTCTCGATATTGGTCTGACTGTCCCAAATCACTTAATTGATGTTTGAGTAAGTTGTGCGATAGAAAAAACACAGCGTGCGCACTGGTCGAAACATTCGCTTGCAGGAACAACTTTCCAGAACTATTTGGGGGGCAAGATTCATCGACAGACGAGAAGTTTGACAAATGAGCATACCTCAGAAGGAAGGTATGCGGGTACGCATTTAATCCGGATGTCTTGAATAAAAAGTTCATGCTCTGCGGTGCCTGGCCGTTGGACGGGTAAAACTCGTATGTCAGTTCGGCACCCGCGGTAGGATCGTTGTTGGGGTAATTCCGAAGAATGTATCCTTTAGAGAATCAGCAAGGTTCATCATAGTTTCTCGAATTATACGTACCTCCGTTGATAAAACCCCCCTATAATTAAGGTCAGAGCGCGAACTAGATTATTATTGTGATTGCTCACAATAATTACGATCGTGCCATCCCCGAGCGCCTCGGCAGCAGAGTACCACCGCTTCGCTTGCATAGAAAGGACATCCGGGTCATCGAACCACTGGCAGTGAGCCGACGTAAAGTCATCGGAATCCGAACACGGATTCAGGATACGGATAGACTTGGCACCGTCAAAGTCCTGATATGTAGCATCCCAAATTGCGGAGGCGTTGCCCGGATAGGGTTCAGACCCCAGCTTGTCGTCCGGGGCCACTGCTCCATTCCCTCCGAATGTCACGAACGACCCGTTTGGCAGGTGATATCCTGCATCGCATAAATCAAGATGTGGGCGAAACGGACATCGAATGACATACCAGAGCTGCAGAATGTGTTCGTTTTTATGTCCATGACCTCCGTTTGGTGTGTGTTTAGATCAAAAACGGAACCCCATGCCGGGTGGCCCGCAACTTGAGCGGCGTTACCTTCAGCCTTGTCGATAATGTATACTTTGTCATTATTGCCCAGAAACATCTTTTTTTTTCGATTTTTTCACTTTAGACGGGCATAATTGGCCGTGAGGGTGTGGGGGGCGTACCATCATCGCGCTGACGAGCGTGTCCCCGACATTCTCGAATGAACCCGCAGTGGCGGCCTGAGCGAGGGCCTCGGGAAGAAGACAGGGCAAGAGGACCAAGGAATGGAAACGTCTCATCGGGACGTGGAGGTAGGAAGAGAAAAGAAAATGACAAGGCCGCACGGCGATGGCTGATCAAAAGCCGGCTAAATTTAAGTACACCGCTTTGGCAAGCTTGTGATCATGACTTGGCACGCAGCCGCCGGCGGCAATCTCGGCGCGCACACATCAATCCGCAGCTGGAAACGATGGTATTACATTTACAGTGGTGCCACCAATCTACGGCACAGCAAATTCCTCCGAGCGAGTCTTGTTGTCGGTCTAAGGAGCCCCAGAGACACAGAATGCATATTAGAATGTATATTATACAATGGTAATTAAAGAGCAAGAGGCGACGAGGGGAATCGGCCGGCACACCGGCAGCCTCTGGCAAGTTCGGGCGGGGGTCAAACTTTGGTGCCAGCGATTTATATTGGTATCCCATTAATAAACTTGCGTTAAACCTCTCTTTAAATTTGGGCACGGTCTGGACACGCCGTTCTTAAGCGGTAGTACATCGGGCGGCTGTCAGGCTGCCCCCGTCTGGGACTTGGCATGCCAGCAGCCGCTCCCAAGGAACAGAAATATTGATGCAGAAATAAATTTCAATTCATCTTTCAAGTTGTGCAATCCCAAAAACTATGAGCAACATGCCAGTCTAACAAAATAGATAATAATACACAGTACATCAAATCCGGATAACTAGGTACAGCAAACCCGGGTAGGTAACCAACATTGTCGTGGGTCGTTACATTTCATTTCATGAATGGAGGCTGGGAATAACAATATTAATACGGTGTAGCATGCATGCGGTGGTGATCAGATGAAAAGAAATCTATTGTCGTGTGTCGTGAATCGACGGAGAGAATCCGGGTTGGGTCCGAGTTATTGAACGCGTGTTGGGGTCGGGTAAATTCTTATTTAATCGGCCTGGACACGGAACACGGTCAAGATCGCTACCCGCCCGTCCTGTGCGATCCCGTGGTTCACGCCTGCGTCGCGTCGTCAGCTCCATTGAGAAAAAAGCGAAGAAAAAGGCCAACGTACCCCGCCGTCCGGGCTCCAAAAGCCCCGCACGCCACTCGACCTCCGCGCGCCACCGCATGCGCTCGCCTCCCGTGCCGGGCCACGGCCAGCCCTCGGGTTCGGGTGTGCCGTCGCGTTGTTCGGGTTTGGGCGCGTCGTCGCGTCGTTTGGCTTCGGGCGCCTCGTCTCGTAGTACGGCAGACGGAACCCATATCTCGGAGCCTGCAAGCGCCTGCTCAACGAGCCAGTCGCGTCCTAGGTTGTACCCGTTCGCGACGATCGTGTGTCTGCGCGTCGAGTCTTCTTCCTTTGAAGCGCTGGAGGTTTGTGGTCAGCGATGAATTAAATTTCAGACGGAAAATGAATTGAATGAAGAGGAAAAATTAGATGGGTGTGCGCGCGCACGTGTGCCAGTATACGAAGAGTTCAACCCGAGTTTAAAGGCGCGCCAGTGGACCCTCCTCGGACGTAGAACGCAAGTGGGCGAACATGAAACGGACAATAAAATAAAAGGAGCAAAAGGGACGTCAACCTGAATTCGGTTGCTGGACCCAAATGCCAGGTGCAACTCGAGCTGGGTTGAAATTCTAGTTGCGCAACGCATTATCGTAAATGCGAGCAGGAAAGGATTCATGGCAGCGATAAGCGGTCCTCTATGCGCAAAAGTTGTGGCCATCGCAAGGGCTCTGCGAACGCTCCATCCAAGTGAAGCGAACTAGACGCCCACCCGCACGCGCACGTGTGCCGGGGATTAAGGAAACATTAATGTTTCAGAAAAGAAAGGGAGGAGAAATGGGACAACGACAGAGCCCATCGAGACAAGCGAAAGACACGCACCCAAGAAACCATGCGCCGCTGTTCCCTTTGGTTCCATTCTGGCGCCACGCGCGAAAGTGCTGGCCTCCGGCCAGGCTCTCCCAGCATGTCCCCCACCCGGGGTTGCGATAGTGCTGGCGGTAGAGCAGAGCCTCGGGCTTCCGCCCGTCTCCGTCGCCCAGGTTCGCGAGGTGGAGGACGCCTGCAGCAGTAATGCTTCAATATTAATGGCGAATTTCACCATGGATGCTTCCCGCTACGCACCTATATGCAGGCCCATGCACTCCTTCGCATAGCCGATGGACTGTGCGTATGCGTTGAAGCCTTCGTCGGTGAGGACAAATGGGTCCGAGGTGCCGGCGATGATGACATTCAGTGGCTCGCCACGGGTCTTTGTCGTGTACTGCGCCTCGATGCTTCAGCCCCCCCGTTCTTCCGAGTAGTGTCCAGTGCACTCACGTCCAGAAGCCGCCCACCGCCGATGCGGGGGTCGATCCATCCCGCCAGAGTTCCGTCATCCTCATGTTCCGAGCCATGATCCGTTCTGAAGGGTCTCTGTGAGGGCGAGGCTGCGACGAGGGACAGCAGCGAAAGGACTATGAGGGAGGAGGAGGAGGAGAACATAAGGAAGAAAGAGAAAGAGAAAGACGAGGGGAGGTGTATCGCCGCCGTGTATGTCGGCGGGAAAGGTGAGGGTGCCGGATTTGGGAACGTCATCGCCGCTTATGTAAGTCCATGGTAAGCGCCGAAGTTCAACCACGTTCGCTCAGCTCAAACAACTTCTCGAATTTTACACACGGCCCCAGGGACATGCCTGTACCTCAAATAATGTAGTCAGTAGACTGTAGTTCTTTTACATCGTAATACATCCGAGTCGACTGATACTCCACTACTTATCCCGGCGCTATCATCAACCGCGCTGATATCTGCGGTCCCCGATGAAATGTTTCCGTTAACGACGGGTGCTGCGCATTTATATGGGGATCTCTCAGGATACTCGGCCCCAACAGCTCCACCAGATCGGCTGCATTTACATACAAGGAGAATACGGCTGAATCGTTTATCGAGCACGTTGTGAGCAAGCCCATCCAAATCTTCGCTCGTGGACAGACGCTTGGACATGATTCTCGTACTTCATATACTAGTAAGCGGCTGATCATGAGACTGAAATTATACTAAAGGTATCGATATTCTGGCAAACGACGGGGATTTTTCCCTAGGGCATTCTCCAAGGAGATTGCAATTGCATAGTGCTCAAGTGGCATGAGCGATATTAGCAAGAAATACTACGTTGAAATCTCCATGTTTCACGCGGAGGCTTCCAGAACAATTCTGTGATACATAAATCAATATACACAGGTCGAAACGTTCTACCAGTCATGCAGCGTCTTGCACCCTGGTTTTGACAGATTAAGGCCACCACGCAGCAGCGGAGGGAGGATCAATCCGCCCTCGATGGTGTTTGTAACGACAGCGTCTACCTCGTGCGGCGTAAGACGGCCGTACCACACTGATGATCCACTCGCGGTGTATATCTGGGCACAAATGTATCTTTTCATGTCGGAAATAAAAGTGACGAGCTTACAATACAGTTCCCCGCGCATTTATGGCTTCCAATGTGAGAGTTGAACAGAATAAGTGCCTTCTTGGCGTTCTGCATTTCTTTGAGGGCATGGGTGATGTATACGTCCTTCTCCTCTACTGTGCCGGAGAATTGTTCGAGGGGAGGACCGATGATATGCTCCAACTGCGTGTCGACACTCCACCCTCGGCGCTCGAGCGAATCGGTGAACGCTGTCTATCCAAACGATTAAACTTCCTAAAAATAAAAACTTACCACGCTCGAATTTTGGTGCAGCTATTGCACACCGATTATCGCGCCGTTTATGAGAGCCTACAGAATTTGAGCTTCAAAGAGAAAAAGCAACTGAGAACCTACAAAAGGTGATTACACAAGAATATGGCAAGACCCATGTTCTCAAGGTACTTTCGCTGGAGCCGAGGATGCGTGGAATCCGGGGATGCAGCGCGTTTTTCCACATCGCTTGCGCGCCTTCGAGAATCGAAGGAATCCCAGCAATGACGATGAAGTCTGGAAAGACCAAGACGGTTTCCAAACCATCGTCCTCGCTAATCGATTTGAGACTTCCGCTTAATATCGAAATTTCGCAGGAATCTGTTGCATCGAATATCCCAGGAATACGGGGCAGCGGCTGCCCGTCAGAGTCCCCAGAAACCGACGAGGCATTAGGAATCTTGGAGCGGACTCGAGAGATATGGGCTGCAAGCGAACCGCTTGTTGCAGTAACCGTAGGATTCCAGTCCGTCTTTCCGGTGGAGATCAGGATCTGAAGACGAGTTATGGAGGAGAATAACAGGGCGAGATATTGCTGGCAAGCACCTGTCGCCGAAATGGGTGTACCGACCCCAACATTTGTGTCTCCATATCGATGTTAAACCGAGGAGGATAGTCGGCGTGCCCTATGTGAGTTGAACAATAGCAAGTACATGACGTAGATACATATACCATCTTTGCAAGGATGGGAGCATGTACGACAGTCCGCCGTTGAGACCGGGACGGCGGAGGCACTGAATGTAGTGCGAATGTTGTCTGGGTCGAGCTCATGACTGAAAATCCAAGCTGTGAGTTTCCGCAGGCCGCTCATGGGGTGAAAGAGTGCTGTGCCACCAAATGCACGGTCAGTCTGATATCCTACCCGTGTCCAGAGCGTGTGGTCGCCTCCGCGGACGGTACCCTTCTCTTGAGCTTCCTTAGCCCATCGGATATCAGCGGTAGCGGTTTACTTGGTGTCTTGTCGTTGCAAGAAACGACTTAATCCCGATGAGGACGCGACGAACGGTAGCGGTCAAGAAGTAGTGTTAGGTATTCGGTTAAGTCGGGCTAATTGTGACGGGTTAATGCAATCCTGAGACCGCAAGCGAACCAAACCTACAGGCAAGAAATTAGTCCGGACTAGCAGTGACAGCGACGGGCGCCCGAACGAACTGTCGTACTACCATAGTACCAGTGTTGCCGTTGATCACTGTCCCTCTTTCATATGATAGATCTAGATGTCCTGGGAGGCCACCCTGAAGGAAGAGTTAATGTTGAAGTTTCAAGTCGAATCAAGAATACTGTTTCTGCAGAGTAGGCTCAGCTGGAACACGAACCACATCCCGGGAGGTATAATAGAAAATACAGGCAAAGAATAATATGGTCCCACTAATTCCCCAGCTATTTTTCGTTGGCCAATAGTTTTGGATAGGTGAACTGAAGAAGTTCAGACCTACAATCATGGAAACAATCCTTCCCGCGGGTTGAATTTCCATTCTGGTCCCGAATCGTAGCTAAAATCGACTGTCAGTCCTTCAGCGACGAAAGACTGGAGCTCGGGCTGTATGTCGACGTCCACCGTACGGGCGAAGTCGATGCAAATCTGATGGAGAGAGTATTGCATGTTCCTGCGTGCCCTGATAAACGCCAACACTGCAGTGTCGGAGAACGTGGCACACGATTCGCCGACCGTGATGTGTGTTAGCATCGGGCATAGAGCATCCTGCGGTGTGCAGAAGCGCGCAAGAAATGCATCGTCCAGAGGGATTTCACCGTGGTGATATGAACTCGATTGAAGTCGGAGGTGTGATGTCCTGGGGAACTGCTGCAAAAGACTGAGCAGTTTGGGTAGTGTAATCGCGCCCTTGTCGATCTCCACTGTCAAATCATTTCCAGGGTGACCCGGAGACCGATTTGAATCCCAAAAGAAATTGTCTCCAATCTGTAGCCAGCGGATTTTTGGCAAGACCAAACACTCGATTCGGCGGCGAAATATAGGATTCCGAAAGTGAGGATTTCCAGGTTCGGGAGGATTATCGGGGACCTATTGAGGGACACTCCATCCGCCGCGTCATCCTTCGTTATTTTGATCTGGCAAACCACAAGATTCGGGCACCTGCGCAGCACATCGAGCGCACCGGATGCACTTATACCCCCACCATCATCCTCAGGTGACCAAACAGCAAAGCATTCGAGACAGAGTTTCGTTAGCTGCGACCACCTGAGAGGGAGCGAAAGTGCGACAACCGCCGCACAGAGCGATACCTCGTGGAGACTGGGGATCTGCAAGACATTTGTGGCATCCGGAGTGAGCATCCGACCAGTGGAAGTCTGTACTCGGATACTCTGCAGAGCAGGTATATCCTCCGGGCCAAGACGGAGAAGTGGGTCGAGTGTCGATACGTCGCCAGTAAGATCTAGAGCTCGTATACGCCGCGAAACGCCAAGTAGCATTTTCACGGAGTCAAAGGGGCTCTCAGCGACAGCCGAGTCGGGAGGACCATAAAAGGTGTGGGCGGCGAGGGAAATGGATAGAGGACATTTGTCGGAACGATCGAGCCACGCCTTTAAACGCGTGTTCAACCACAAAACCATCCTCGGAGGGATCGCACCATGATCAGGTAACGGAATATGAAGCGAACCCCATATTCTCGGCGTGGAGTATGCGACGCTTCGCCAATGCTTGCAGATGTTGCCCAAAAGCAGGGACGCTTCGTGGGGGTCTATGACGGCGTTGTGCGCCGTCGGCAGGCAGGAGAAGAATATCTCCAGAAGAACATCCTGAGGAATGCGTTTGATTGGCGACATGAGCGCCCTGTGGGCGTCGATTGCGGCTTTCAGTGACGCACGCTTCACCAAAAGCTCGTCGATCTGATCATCGAGTCGAGTCAGCTCGGCTGCGGGTTCCACGAGGAAATGGCGTATCGCGGAAATTTCAGAATCGGTGGGGACATAGTTTGTGTGCAGCTTTTCCGAGAACGGTGAATCGGGGAACATCGTGGTGGAACGCAAGCTTAACTGACAGGTGGCGTGGCGGTGGCGACGGATAACCGAATTTGGACCTGTCGATTGCAATCACTGAGTCACATGGCCCATGTTCAGCCTTGGTTCAATTTCAATTTCACACGTACGAGCTCATGGTGAGCAGCGCATCGCAGAGCCCTGCAATCGCCTATTTCTCAGCGTGCTTCAGGAGATCTTCTTCGCGTGCCTCCCGACAGGAGAAGCGCCCTCCTTCTGGGCCGTATTTGCAAACATTAACGCGCCGCCCTTTCCTCGACTCAACGAATTCCATGTGGCTTTGAAAAATGCAGGAAACTTAGTTCTCCCAGTTCGTTCGAACATGTGCGCAATTCTTAACCCAGCTATACTTGTATAAGTAACACAGGGTCGACCAATATACTGCCAAAGAATATATACCCAGGTCCCAGTCCCAGCAAATAAAACACCACAATCACAATCCTTCGCGCGCATTGAATTTCCACTGTACAAGATACGTGAGGTCGACTTCCAATCCCTCAGAAACGAAAGACCGGAGCTCGGGGCGTATGCCAATCTCCATGAGACAGCTGAAGTCAACTCGCATCTGCTGCAGAGGGTATTGCATGTTCCTTCGTGCCCTGATAAACGCCAACACCGCGGCATTGGAGAACGTGGAACATGATGATCCGACCGTGGTGTGTGTTAGCATCGGGCATAGAGCATCCTGCGATGTGTAGAAGCGGAGGCATTTCGTCATAGTGAAATGTCAACGCTTGAAGTCGGAGGTGTGATACTCTGGGGAATTGCTGCAAAAAGATCAGCAAATTGGCTACTGTCAAAGCACCTGTGTCGATGTCCATTCTCAGTTCGGATACTGAGCGATCCGGAGACCGATTTGAATCCTGAGAGAAATTGTCTCCAATCTTCAGCCAACAGAAGTTTGGGCAGGATTAAAAACTCGATGCATTTAGCAGGAGAAAATCGACTGCCGAAAATAAGGATTTTCAAATTCGGGAGGATTACCGGGGACAGATCGATGGGTGTATCGAGGGATGTTGCATTAGACTTCGTAGATCTGATCTAGCAACCACGAGATTCGGGTATCTGCGAAACACATCAAGCACACCGGCTACATTTATACGCCCCACAGATTCCAAAACCCCAAACAGGAAAAAATTCGAGGCTGAGTCTTGTTAACTGCGACTAGGGGAGAGGGAGTGAAAGTGTATCAGACGATACACATAGGGATATTTCGTGAGAGTAGGGACCTGCAACGCATTTGTTGTATTCGGGAATTCATCAAGTTTCGTATGGTTGTAACGGATACTTCGCAAAGCCGGCAGATCCTGCTGGCCAAAGCGGAGGAGTGGGCACGGTATCAACACCTCGGCACAAAGGTGTAGGGCTCGTACACGCGGTGAAACTTTGAGTACAAGGTTTACGAGGGAGGTTATTAGTCGAGCTGACACGACGAAGAATGGGCTGGAATGTTCCATCTGGGCGTTGAAAGGCGCGTGCAGTGATGTCCCCTAATGTCAATACCTGTTCAAAGTCGGTGAGAGTTCCTTCTGAAAACTTTAGGAACGGATATTCGTCCGAGTTTGGGTCAAATAACTGTTGTCGATTCTGTGAGAACAATTTACATTCGAATTCAATACGGATCCAGATACATAGAGTGAAATACGAAAACTCGATGCGAAGCCCTCGATAACAAGCTTTGAATATTATCTCAAACCTTGGATGCGATGAAAGCGGCAGCGGCCGGGGTGTCTGCACCGTATGTCCTAAGTTTCTCGAAATCAGTTCTTGCTCAATTCCACGGGACGATATGAAACGAACAAGTGCGCAGGCAAAATATCGTCACCGCCCAGGCAAATATCGTCGCCAACATGGCAGATGACATCGAGATTGCCAGACGGGATTCCTTGCACGCTCTGCCCGTTGTCTGGGTCACCCTGTTTACGGTTAATTTCGGTTCGAACAAGATTCGCGCAGCGAATTTAGAAGGGGTGGGACTCACGAAAATTACGACCGCGTTGATCCGCGCGGCAACACTGGATGAGAGTTGCTTCGCCGAATTGTGCACAAGCTGGCCACCTTGACTGTAACCGGACGAGACGATCGCTGCCTGCAATGTACGCAAATTAACATTCCTACTTTTTATGATCTGCTAGATGAGGTTCAACGTACATTAGGGCAGGAATTCGCGGCATTAGTCAACTAGAATCATAATAATGTTAAAATAAAGAATCAAGTAAGGATAAAAAGACCTCACGTCCTGCGCCATGGTAGTCGAGCCTGCAGGATCGCCTCCTTCGAGGAATCCAGCGATGTCCGCCGGATAATCAACGCCGGTGAAAGTCAAAGACTTTCCGCCCAACGCCGATGTGAGAGCGGCTTCCAAGGGTGGCCCGACAATTGTTCCAATCGGAGCTGTCTCGGTAGTCCCGCGTGCGAAGATAACCTGCAACGTAAATTTTAGGTCAAACTCCGGTGAACACTCCTAATTTTTGACGCACTATAACGTCGGAGCACGCATTGGCCGCGCGCTCCTCTGCTACGGGCGCCGCAACGGCGAGCAGGCTGAGAGCTACAAAGGTGACGAGAGAGCTAAGCATGGTATGAGTTGCTTGATTTTACTCCAACTGCGGGCCTTTTTATACCAAAAATTCAACATATGCCCGGGTGCACACTGAGACAAATCTGCAGCCGGACACCGTTCTGCGCATTACATGCCTGAAAATAAAGGTCAGCTGAACGAACAGATGATAGATCTGAGCGCCCCTTTCATCGGTGGAGAATAAATGTCGAATAGAAGGCGACACAGTGCCGGTTGGAAGAATAGCCGAACCGAAACCTATGCAGATCAGCAACGACCGCGTCGAGGACGCGGATGCAATGTAGGGTTGCAGGGTCGTATCTTTATATAGTTCGAAGCTCCCAAGTTCCAAAATTGTGTCGGTTACTTCGACCCGGAGCGTATTATGTATCACGTAGTTGAAGTCACCGGAGGGCTGGAGAGAGACACATGAACCCTGAACAGTTGGATGTAACTCGTGCAAGTAACTTGCAACTAGACAGTACTGTATCCGATAATTCGGATACTGATTTGACTGAATTGCAATAGCCGGTACACCATAGTCTCCCAGTTTCCATCCTCAGACCAATAAACACATGTTTTTTTTGAGAGAGCGAAGTGGAAAAGAAACCTATTTATGTGTACACCATGCTTAGACTGGGAGAGCCGGGCAGATCCTGCGGGCCAAGGCGGAGGAGTGGGCGGTATGGTATCAACACCTCGGCGCAAAGGTCTAGGGCTCGTGTACGCCGTGAAACCTTGAGTACAAGGTTTACAGCCGGTTTGGAAAGTTTAGAGGGGTTTCGTGAATCCTTGATGCTCCATTTTTGCTTACCTCTGTTTGACACTGCATCGCCGTCCGCTCCATCTTGCTCCACCTGTCGTCATCGATTGCCCTCGCTTGTCCTCGGCTGTATACGGAGGAGGGAGTTCAGTAGCCTTACAAGTTTGTATTGCCGACTTGGGACTTGCTCTGAATTATGAACCTTGCACTAAAATGTACTGAAATACCACGAGACTATGAATAATTATCGAAAATTGACTTTCCCTCATGAACACAACCACCCATGCAATCAACTAATTAACAACTCGACCTCTTCACACTATCGGGAGCACACCTGGGAGCAGGATGGATGGACAGTCCTAGCTCCTCCCCCCGCCGCTGCTAAACTCCCTCCTCCGTATACAGCCGAGGACAAGCGAGGGCAATCGATGACGACAGGTGGAGCAAGATGGAGCGGACGGCGATGCAGTGTCAAACAGAGGTAAGCAAAAATGGAGCATCAAGGATTCACGAAACCCCTCTAAACTTTCCAAACCGGCTGTATGAGGGAGGCATGAATCGAGTTGACACGACGATGAATGGGTTGGGCGAGGGAAAGGGATAGAGGACATGTGGCAGACCGATCGAGCCACGCGTCGACAAGGTCATTCAACTTCCAACGTAGTCGAGCAGCGGAATATGAAGTGAACTCCACATCCCCGGTGTGGAGAGCTTCGCTAATGCCTGCATATGTGTCCTAAAAGCAAGGGCGCTTCGCGGGGGTCGATGAGAGCGTTCAAGTGCGCCGTCGGGAGGCAGGAGAAGAATATCTCCAAAATAATATCCCGAGGAATGCGTCTGATTGGCATCGTGAGCGCCCTATGTACGTCTATCGCAGCTTCGAGAACCGCTCGCTCCGCTTTGAGCTTGGTGATGACGACTTCCTGTTCGTCGATTTGAGCATCAACTCGAGTGAGCTCGGCTGTGGGTTCTAGGAGAAGATGGTCTATCTCCGAAATTTGAGAATCGGTGGGCACATAGTTTGTGTGGAGCTTGTCCGCGAACGGTGAATCGGCGGGGAACATTGTCGTGTAAGTTGCGTGTAAGGCAAATCTACAACCGACAGTGGCAGCTGCCGGCAGCTTAGTCACCGCAACCTCTGAATCTGTTAAGCCCCCTGCAACTTATTTTGCAACGATGGATTTGCGCGGGTTGTGCGCGGGTGGCCAGGTACTCTGTTAATTGCCTATTTGAGAGTTCTGGCCGAAATAAATTCACCACACACACAGTCAAAGCTTCGCATCAAAATTGGCGTAAATAGGCTTCACTTGTTCACAGGATGTATCCTTTACATTTGACGCCCTCGGACGCTCGGAAGGACCCTCGAAGAAGTGGCTACTGGCCGAAAACACCTAAGATGGTCAGATTCCCGGCACCTGATAGTATCAAAACTCAGCTCATATGCCTGCACGTATACTGGAACAACGAACCAACATAAACAATCCTTCCCGCGGGCTGAATTTTAATTCTGATAAAATATACTTGAGATCGACCTTCAGTCCGTCAGAAACAAAAAACTGGAGCTCGGGCTGTATGTCGACCTCCGCCGGATGGCCGAAGTCAACGTGAATCTGTTGGAGAGTGCATTCCATGTTCCTGCGTGCCCTGATAAACACCAACACCGCGGCGCATGATGCGGCACCGACCGTGAAGTGTGTTAGCATCGGGCAAAGTGCATCCTGCGCTGTGCAGAAGCGTTCAAGAAATGCATCGTCCAGCGTCACTCTTCCCCCGTAACGAAATGAGAAGGCATGAAATCGGAGCTGCGATGTCCTGGGGAACTGCTGCAGAACACTGATCAGATTGAGTAGTGTAATGCCGCCCGTGTCGATCTCCACTGTCAGATCAACTCCAGGGCCACCCAGGGACCAATTGGAATCCAAAAAGAAATGATCTCCAATCTTCAGCCAGCAGAGTTTTGGCAGTACCAAAAACTCGATGCATTCAGCAGAATATTGGCATCCAAAAGTGAGGATTTCCAGGTTCGGGAGGGTTATCGCGGATGCACTGATGGGTAGTCCATCATTCTTCGTAATTTTTATCTGGCAAACCACAAGATTCGGGCACCTGTGAAGCACTTCGAGTGCGCCGGATGTGCTTATACCCCAGTCCATACCCTGAGGTGACCAAATAGGAAAGCATTCGAGACAGAGTTTCGTTAGCTGCGACCACCTGAGAGGGAGCGAAAGTCCGTCTGCTGCCACAGATAGTGATATGTCGCGGAGACTAGGGATCTGCAAGACATTTGTCGCATCTGGGAATTCAGTAACTGAGGAAGTATGTACCCGGATACTCTGCAGAGCGGGCAGATCCTCTGGGCCAAGGCGAAGAAGTGGGTCGAGTGTCGATGTGGCCACAGAGAGGTCTAGAGCTCGTATACGCCGTGAAACCCCGAGTAGCAGGTTCACGACCTCGAGTGGGCTCTCACGGAGAGGCGAGTCGATAGGAGGAATATAGGACTTGGAGGCAAAGGAAATGGATAGAAGACATATGGTGGAACGCTCGAGCCACGCCTTTACACACGCGTTCAACCACAAAACCATGCTCGGAGGTGCCGTATCATGATCAAGTAACGGAATATGAAGCGAACTCCAAATCCCCGGTGTGGAGTACGTAACGCTTCGCCAATGCCTGCAGATGTTGCCCAAAAGCAAGGGCGCTTCGTGGGGGTCGATGACAGCGTTGTGCGCCGTCGGCAGGCAGGAGAAGAATATCTCCAGAAGGATATCCCGAGGAACGCGTCTGATTGGCGACGTGAGCACGCTGTGGGCGTCGATTGCAGCTTCCAGGGCTGCACGCTTCGCTTTGAGCTGGCTGAGGACAACTTCCTGTTCTTTGATCTGAGCGTCGACTCGAGCCAGCTCCTCTGCGGGCTCCACGAGAAGATCGCGTATCTCGGAAATTTCGGGTTTGGTGGGGACATAGTTTGTGTGCAGTTTGTCTGCGAATAGTGAATCGGCGGGGAACATCGTGGTGGAAGCCTGGCGGTTCTAGTACGCCTCACGACATTTCCCGCATCGGCCCGGCCGCCGCCTCGTGCACTGCCCACATCACGAATATTAGGCTCGATAAGGGAGATCGCCATGGGAAGATAGTTTGCACCGCGAATGATGAATCGGGAGGGGAAATCGCGGTGCAATCTTGCAACTGACATGGCAGCTGCCGGCAGCTTACCCTAACATTCACAATCTGTGAAATAAATGATTTTAGGGGCAAGTGCAATGTCTGGTCTGGTTCTTTTTTTTTTTTTGGGACGTTTGGAGTAACAAAACCAAGTCTGCAGAAGCATTCTAAGTTTGTCCGTCTGTGTTGCTGGTTTTGAGCCAGTCATGCCGGTGAATTTGTCCAGGAGGAAATGCCGTTATGCACATTTTTCTAACTAGTGTGGGACTCTGGCCTCTTCAGATTAACCTATACCATGTAATGGCCACATACCCACTAAAACCCCCTTTGTGAGTGTCCAATCATCCAGCAATGAGTCTTCATCCATAAGTAGCCCACTCCAGGTGTTCAGTACCATTTGTTTCTTTAATGCGAGTGGGCCGAATTTGATGTCTGGTCTGGTTCAATGTGCTATACAGTGGACTGATCTAGCAAAAACATAAGAAAGGTAGGGAATCAGAGAAGGGATTCAAAAATTGTAAGGTTCTCGGAGGCTTGGTCGGGATGGTGGTTGGCAAAATTCTAAATCCTGTATCCCTGTTAGCCGATATCAAATTTCAACAATGTCGCTTATTCACTTGATATTCACCCTTCACAGAGATGCTGCAGTGGAACAAATATCTTCTCTTCTCTTGGAGCTGATGGACAAGTTGACTCATCAAGATCGGCTGCTGCACCTAGAGACAAGGCTCATTTCAATAATTCCTGCGCCCTGGCGTTCCTAAGCGGGACAGGTAGTGTGACAATTCAGTTCTCTGGGTAACCCCTCTACAGAACCTGAGCGAGGTCAACGCTGCAACGTATACTAGGCTTTTCTGGACAAACCCAAGTGAGAGTGAGTGCCACGGAGTGGAGACGCGTAGAGACACGTGGAAATGCGTGACAGCGCGTGGTGGAGAGTTTCCACGCACTCCCAATGTGTTCCAAACACTTCCAGCCACCTTACTTTTGGATAGAAAAATAACTGAATATATTCTGGATGCGTCGCACTCGCATCTCCATGGGTGGAAGCAAGTAGGTAGACATGGTGGTTCAACTCGTGCCCACTTGCCCACACTTGTGCCCACTCGTGCCCGGGTAGTAGCCTTCTTCGTCACTTCGTTACTTCGCTTATTTTCATGAAACCTCGTCGCTTTGATCGCATTTAAGGAAAGTTTGTTACTTCTGATGATTTTCTGTGAAAGCTCGTCAGGTGAGTAAATTCTAACGAAAGTTCGTGAGCTCACAGTTCATTCGATGTTGAACATCACGTGGCACGATCGACCTTTCCCTTCTACCACTACCACGACCATCGCGCCTGCGCAAGGAATCCGCGGGATCGCCGGCAACGCACGCCGACATCCAAGACAAAGCTTTCATCACCATGGTGCGTGTATGACATTCCCTTCCGTGCTGCATACCCGACATGGACACAAACTCGCACCATGACAAGAGCAGCATCGACATTTCCTTCACTCGGAATCGTGCAGGAATAGGGCAGGCGGTTTTTTATTCAGAATGGCAAGGCCACTTCTCCGGTAAGCGGTTGTTTTGGTATTCCATGGCTTGCATAATGCATGGCCCCGGGAAAATGCGGTACGAGGCGCAGAGGGCTGGAACTGGACGTGTGAACATTGTGGGTGCCGGTGTCGCGCTGGAATCAATAGCTTCTGTGCATCACATCGCACCGCGTTGCGGCCGGAGACTCCGTCGCGCCGCAGCGACGTGGCAACGGCGCGTTGGGGAGCCGTCTTCTACTTCGCGTTTGCTCCTCGGCACCATCGCTGATTAACGGCCGCCGCAGCATCTGCACTAAGTAATCATAATCATGTACTGTACGGATATGTATGGGAGCAACAGCCCAGAGACCGTGACATTTTGTTGCCTTGTGGTTCAAGGCAACGGGCTCTCGATGACTGTGACTGTTGCCAGATTGTGCAACGGCCACCAAAGAATGTTCAAGTTGTATGAGGAGATACTGAACAATGGTTGGATAGAATACTTATGAGAGCTGAAATATAGTGTGTCTGCACCTATAAATTATTGGGGAGGCTTTTTTTTCGATTTTTTTCACCCAATTTTTTGAAATGTCACGGTGTTTTTTTAAGCAACGGCCCTACTGTGACCAGGACATGGAAGGTTTGGGGCAACGCAACGGACCCCTCCGTGACCGTGACCGTTGCTCCCATACATGTCCGTACAGTACTCACCCACCTTACATATTTTCTCACCTACATGTATTTCAGCGCTGCAATTACATATCCGTTAGACCATTGCATTCCCATTGAAAACATGAACTTTGATCCAACTCCCCCACTGGTAGTTTGCGGTATGTAAAGTGGTAGGAGGAGGTTCAATGTACATAAAGTGACGAAATTTCAATGGCTAGCGAGAAGTGACAAGCTTTGGCTGAAATTTCACTGAACTCATGAACATTCATTGAATGCCATCAAACTGACGAACTTACAAGAATTTAACCGAATTAACGAAGTGACGAATTTGGCGCGGACTCCTCGTGCCCAGATCCTCTTTCTATCTGACCAATTGCTTGGTCCCCAAAATTTCCCCAGAATCGTCCCTAAACGGTGGTCTCCTGTGGTTCCATCCCTGTTGGGAACTAGTGTTGCCGATGTCCGGTCGGGTCCGGTTTTTTGCCAAAAAATCCGAACCCCGAACCGAACCTGGGGTCCGGTCGTGTTCAGGTTCGGTCTGGGGTTCGAACCTTTTGAACCCGAAGGAATTCCCACGACCCTACAGTGTATGATGTGAGCTTTAAAGCCTTTTAATACTCTTTATTAACCATCTTCTCTCCAAAAAAGGTCATCTTTGTATGTCTGGGTGGGTGGGGACCTTGGAACATCCGTTTCAAAAATGTCTCAGCCCTTGGATCACTTGTTGATCGCGCATCAATTCAACCATCTCCATTTCTCTTGAGGCTGTGAGAGTAGAAACACTTTATCTTTGGTGCAGGACCCATGGTATGTTGAATTAGAAGTCAATATAACACCAATTCATCGAATTCTGAAATGAAAACAGGGTACCCAAAAGAATCGGTTCGAACATGTTCGAACCTTTCACTGATCCTCCGAACCCCGAACCGGACATTGGGTTCGGTTCAGGTTCGGTTCAGGTTCGGAATCGGTTCTGAACCGAACAGCGGGAACACTATTGGGAACCCTGCTGTCTCCGCCACATTTGACCCATGAGTACAGACCTCCGGGCCTGTTAGTCTCTCATGTTTAACTTTGCCGTCCAGGACGTCTCGCACACTTCTTCCTTACTCGGAGTGTCACATCTACCTTGCGAAAACCGTGAGCGGTGTTAATTTCAACATGGCACTAAGCAGGAGATTGAGACCGAATAAAAATATCAAAATATTCATGTGATTGAGCCAAAATTGGCCCCGATTGAGATGAAACGCAAGCCGGAACTAGCATTCGTCGGAACGTGGACGACTGGTCGGCCACGAATTGAGCCACAACAAGAAATATTTGGATATGGCAATGTAATACTACCTGCCACGAAGAACCACGCAACCTGAAATGCATCGGGAGTGCACGGGCACAGGAAAGTTGCCAGGACCAGGAAACGCGCCTAATAGTAAACGCGCCCCACGGGTGGACACGCGTGACCACTTAGTCTGTTAGTTACCGCGCTGATTACCCGGGTGCCTGCGTTATTATGTAAGCTTCCGTTTTGGGAACTTCGCCGAGACGCGTCTCGACGCGTTTGTCTTCTTCACTGCCACGGAACATCTTCGGGTGGTCTAAAACGCGCTGAAGACAGTTTTGATGAGTTCCAGGCATGTTTAGTTTCACAACTTAAATACACTGGGGTGTTTCCGAGAAGGAATGGTTAAAATCAGACCAATATATTCGTCAAGGGGCTTTACTGGCTTTGGTCATGCCGGAAAAAAATCAGCAGACAATTGAAAGTATTTATTTCAGAACACAGGTCTCAAATTTTCTCCCAGTCCTCAGCTACCACTACGACGCGTTCAAGACGCGTCAATGGGCCATGCACGTGAAATCTGCAAAAGGAAATCTTACATAATAATGCAGGCGCCCGGGTATCAAGGCGCGGTAACCAACAGACTTTATCGAGCGAGGAACGAGCTGGTATCGATAAAGCGTCTGTCAAGAGAGACTAGTGACCACTCACGTTCACTCAGGTTTTGTGCAATAATCCCATCTCGTATCAATATACTGTAACTTGTTGAAAGCTGGTGGGAGTTCTTTCTGGAAATTTTAGAAACGGATATTCGTCCGAGTTGGTGAGAGTTCCTTCTGAAATTTTTAGGAACGAATATTCGTCCGAGTTGGAGTCGAATAGCTATTGCCGATTCTGTGAGAACAATTTACATTCGAATTTAACATGGATCCAGATACGTAGAGTGAAATACGAAAACTCGATGCCAAGCCCTCGATAACAAGCTTTGAATATTATCTCAAACCTTGGATGCGATGAAAGCGGCAGCGGCCGGGGTGTCTACACCGTATGTCCTAAGTTTCTCGAAATCAGTTCTTGCTCAATTCCACGGGACGATATGAAACGAACAAGTGCGCAGGCAAAATCAGGTCACCACCCAGGCAAATATCGTCGCCAACATGGCAGATAACATCCAGATTGCCAGACGGGATTCCTTGCACGCTCTGCCCGTTGTCTGGGTCACCCTGTTTACGGTTAATTTCGGTTCGAACAAGATTCGCGCAGCGAATTTAGAGGGGGTGGGACTCACGAAAATCACGACCGCCTTGATCCGCGCGGCAACACTGGATGAGAGTTGCTTCGCCGAATTGTGCACAAGCTGGCCACCTTGACTGTAACCGGACGAGACGATCGCTGCCTGCAATGTACGCAAATTAGCATTCCTACTTTTTATGATCTGCTAGATGAGGTTCAACATACATTAGGGCAGGAATTCGCGGCATTGGTCAGCTGGAATACTGATGTTAAAATAAAAGATCAAGTAAGGATAAAAAGACCTCACGTCCTGCGCCATGGTAGTCGAGCCCGCAGGATCGCCTCCTTCGAGGAATCCAGCGATGTCCGCCGGATAATCAACGCCGGTGAAAGTCAAAGACTTTCCGCCCAACGCCGCTGTGAGAGCGGCTTCCAAAGGTGGCCCGACAATTGTTCCGATCGGAGCTGTCTCGGTAGTCCCGCGCGCGAAGATAACCTGCAGCGTAAACCTTAAGTCAAACTCCGGTGAACACTCCTAATTTTTGACGCACTATAACGTCGGAGCACGCATTGGCCGCGCGCTCCTCTGCTACGGGCACCGCAACGGCGAGCAGGCTGAGAGCTACAAAGGTGACGAGAGAGCTAAGCATGGTAGGAGCTGCCTGATTTTACTCCCAACTGCGGGCCTTTTTATACCAAAAATTCAACGTATGCCCGGGTGCAAACTGGGACAAATCTGCAGCCGGACACCGTTCTGCGCGTTACATGCCTGAAAAGAAAGGTCAGCTGAACGAACAGATGATAGATCTCACGGCGGACATTAACCTATCATTTGCGATGTGCATGGAACAGTCATTGGTACTGTCATTTGCATAGTTTCCTTTGTACCTTTGTTCAGAACAAAGAGCTCGGCAAGTGACGTTCAAGTGACTGTTGCGCGACAAAGCGCAAGTGACAGTTGAACGTCCGCCGTGTCTGAGCGTCCCTTTCGCCGGTGGAGAATAAATGTCGAATAGAAGACGTCACAGTGCCGGTTGGAAGAATAGCCGAACCGAAGTCTTTGCAGATCAGTTAACGACGCGTCGAGAAAGCGGATGCTATGTGGCGTTACAGGGTCGTATGTTTATATGGTTCGAAGCTCCCAAGTTCCAAAATTGTGTCGTTTACTTCGACCCGGAGCGTATGATGTATCATGTAGTTGAAGTCACCGGAGGGCTGGAGAGAGACACATGAGCCCCGAACCGTTAGATGTAAATTGTAACAGCCGGTACACCATAGTAACCAATAAACACATGTTTTTCTGAGAGCGAAGTGGAAAAGAAAACTATTTATAGGTACACCATACTTAGACTGGGAGAACCGGCGCAGTAGGAACCTTGAGACTGCTGCATCCGAGAATATCAGAGGAAGCAGCCAAATTTCTTAAACCTAATTCGCTCGGAGTTTTTAGACGGTTCAAATGACTACGGGTCGGTAGGTTAACTTGACAACGTGTCCACGGCCCAGGTTATAGCTTGGGAGTCAGCTGCGGAGTTTCCAGTCATCACGGTCGAAGTGGCTCGGGAGGTGTGTTCATGATCTGAGAGTAATAGCCAAGAAATAGCAGCGCACATATCCCACGAGTACTAGTCAAGCGAAAAGGGCAGGCCCAACCAAACCAAGCGGTAATCTCCGGATGATATGAAGCTCCCAGAACGAGCTCGAGTTGGTTTTCAGAGCACGGGCGTGGAGCTCTGGATGACCGGCCACGTCGTTCATGCGCTTTGGAGAATAACGCGTTGACACTGAGGACTCAGCTTTTTTATTATACAATTCGGATATACGGTAGAATTCACGACGAAGGCACCTAGATCTGCAACAATTTAATAGCCCGAAAGGATCGGACGTCCCGGACGCAAAGTCAGAACGAACCTCTTCGCTTTTATTGGCCTCTTCATGTCCCTCGTCCAGAAAGATGACCTTTAACTGTCGATGTCGATGCTCATGTCCTTCCAATAGTCGGAAAAGTCGTATCGGAAAAAGCCTTCGCTATTGCAGTCACCCGCAATTCCTATCGACTTCGTCAGGATCTTCTATCATTTTGAAGAAGAGTTCCCGCAGCCAGCGGAGATGTCCCAGGCCGGTTGGAATTACCCCTGAGAAGTGGTCGACTCAAACAAATATTGGATGGGTATTAGATGTTTTTTCTTGCCATTAAAAAGACCTCGAATTGAGCTTACCTTGGGCTTCAGTTTCGAATTGTTGGGGGCCGTCCATCTCGCTGACCCAGACTTCAACCCCATAGTATAAATTGGCGATTTCGGGGAGTTCGATCTCGCGGAATTGAGAGAGGAACCAACTGAATACGATTGCAAAATAAGCTAAAGACAAGCAGGAAATGAAGGAGACTGACGTTCTCTTGCTCGTTTCTACCATGCAAAATATCCAGAATATATAGGCGGCACGTTTGAGACTAGCTCCGTCGGGGTAGGGCTGCTAATGGCGACGTCAGACTGCCATAAATGGCATACCTGCGAGAGTCCGCATCCCACTTGGACGTTCTGTAACACATGGGCACGCGAAGTGGGGAAACGTGGACTGGACTGATTGCTGATAATTGTTCAGTAAAAAGCAGAAATGTTTGATTCCACCGCTTGAAGGACGTTCTCGTTGCTTAATAGCTGCCGAATGCGCTTGGACTCGTAGCCTTGATGTAGTAGCGCCGCTTCAATTGGGTGTTCGCCAATGTCAAGGCGTCTTCAAGACGTTCACCAGACTGATTCTGCGCGACTGCTTGTCAAGGATGGAAGGTGGCTCGTAAATAACTGGGAGAAGGTGTGATTGACCAAGATACAAGAGTGAAGCCTTCAAGGGATGTAAAGTCAGGGATCCAGTCAATAATTTCCAGTTAAGTTATCCAGAGGGACGGTGGCGAGTGTGACTGCCATGGTGGTTGGTGCTGAAGAGTTTTCGGTCATCCCCCGGGTTTTGACGTGAGAAGAGTTAAAATCAAAGGATTTGAATCGGCCGCCGTTTACGCATTGCACTGTCCTTCGAAGTTCGAACGGGCCATAACTTGAAGTTGTAGTTTCATAAAAAAACTGGTGATAGCCTTGCATATGAGCTCTGTGCAAAAGTAAGGCTTTCATGCCTAGGCATAGAAGCTGGCTACTCAGGCTCACTGGAAGTTCCAATGTGGAAGGTCGAAAGGTGTGATTTTCGCAGTTTTGGAGCGAGCGCCGCATCTTTCCAAATAAACACCGCGCAGTGGTTTATCCATAGTAGAGAGGCGGAAAAGCAGACCGAATGGATTGGGCAATGGGAGGAGCAGAAGAAGTCCGAGTCAACACGGCGAGTCACATAATGTGACAGACGCGTCGCTTAAGTCACACCTCTCACCACCATGGCGTTGCACACGGAAACGATAGAGAGACTATGCCACGACCGGAAGACAATCGATGAAGCAACCAGGCTTTTTTTAATTGCGCGTGCCAACACGGGCGCTGGCTCTGGCTTCGATTTGGGAGAAGACAGGACAGGATTGGCCGCCGTCTGCGCGTACCTCGCGTCTCAAAAGTACGTGCCCTTTCTTCTGAACATTTCTGGTATCTCATTCCTTGCGAAAAAGTCTCAACAACACGAATGTGACATTTGACGCGGCCCAAATCGCGTCGTGCCAATCCAAGCCGAAGTTCAAAAAATTGATAGAGCAAGTAGGGAAAGCACTTGCTGCACGCAAGCCTGCCCGGCAAACGCCCTTGGCTTATGGACCGCTTATCCGCGAACATTGCTCCCACATATCCTTACAAGCTATCCCATTGATGGACCAGGTGGAAGTTCTATTGCTGGAAAAGTTGGACGAGAGCAACACCAGCTCGGACGACGAGATAACGTGTGCCGTCTTCATATGGGTTTGCAACGTTATTGAGGTGCGTCCTCCCTCATTCAAAAGAACTCGCCCAATGTTAACTGGACGTCGTAGGGTCGGCGACTGTTCCACCCCAACTCATTCGAGGATAAATACGAAACGGATGCAACGCACATGCGTCAGCTTAGCAAGCTCATTAAATCCACCTGCGGACACCTGGAAGCCAAGATCCTCGCGGACTACAACAAGCCAGTTTCACCTGCCAAAAGCGCGTCCGCGTCGCCGCGGAAATCCCCATCCAAACCAGCGCTCAGGGCACTGCCCTCCCGAGACTCTCCCCAGAAACGCAAGGTGACTTTCCCAGATGACGGAGACGACGCGAATGCGCCCGAGTCGCCGACAAAGCGGCCGAAAATCGCGCAGTCCGCCGCCGCCTCCTCATCGCTCGTCACCCTCGATTCTATCCGCAAAACACGCAGCATGTCCTCCTCCCCGACTAAAACTCTCTCTGCACCCTCTACGCCCCGGAAGGTCCAGCGTATGACCCCCTCGTCGCCCTCTAAATCGCCCTCGAAGCCGCAGGCTGCCACCCCCGCCCGCACAGCCAAGCTCGTCCCTCTGGCCGTCGACGACGCGTTATGCTCGTCGGACGAGGAGGATTACGAGCCCGCACTCCGTCGTCGCTTCCGCCCTGTCTTCCGAGACCAGGCGCAGTGGGCCATGTGCGACCCGCGCCTCGCCGAGCTCGCACGAGCCGCCGCCGAGTACAGCAAGCGCATGATCAAGCAACACGGCCTGCCCTTCCAAGATCACAGACGCAACGAAGACGTCGCAATGGAAAGCGACTGAGCATCATAATTGTAGCGTGCACCTACCGACGTCCAGCGCATTAGCCGGAAACGTGCTACCTACTTTCAACTATTCAGCCTCTCCAGAGCGGCTGCCTGTACAGTACGAAAATACGAAATATATACACAAAATGCATGGTCACATCAATTGCATGGGGGGTATGTCAATGAAGGTCGCGATGAGCAAGGTACCGGAATACGTCTGAGCAAAGGCACCGAAATAAGTTACGTCTAGCTTCCCAAAAGAGCTTCAGCACCAAGACCGGGGGGTCATAATGCCATGCCGCTGAACGAAGCTGCGTCCGAATCCGCGTCGTCGTCGTGCGCAGCGAGCGTGTCGGGCTTGTGTTTGTGTTCGTCGGGCTCGTGCGCGTCAAGTGTCGGTGACAGGTGCACCGTATCCTTCGCCACTGGTGGCTCCTCCACAACGTGCGGCGGGACAGGGAGCGCCGGCGGGGATCTCTTCGCGGTTGGACTCAGCGAAAACGACCGCAGGGGCGACGCCGGGGGCGCCGGCGCGTGCGGGGTGGGCGGGAGCGGCTCCTCTACCGTGTGCAGTCCAGGAAACGACTGCGGGGTCTGCGTCGCGCTCGGGGTGAGCAGTGAAAGGGATCGCAGGGGCGACGCCGGGGGGAGCGCAGTGGGCGGCGCCTCCGAGGCGAGCGGCGTGGGCGGGAACACCGACGGCGACGTGATCCCTGCGGGCGACACCATGCCCAGGAACGACGGCGTCGCCGAGCTGCCGCTCGCGGGCGGCGTCGTCACAATCGGCGGCGGCATCTCTGCGCTGTCCCGGCGCCCGAGCGTCGGCAGCGTGAACTTCGACGCGCGGTTCGAGAGGAACGAGCTGAAGCCCGAGCCCCAGCCGGACGTGGGGCGCGCGGACGGCGGCGTCTCGATGGTCGAGTGGCGCGCAAGCAGGAGGGGCTTTGCCGTCGGTGGTGGTGGTGCGTCCTCGACGTCCGCCTTCGTCACCTCGACCGGCGTGCTCGCGCGCTTCGTCGCATCGCCGTTCAGCGACGCCGAGTCGCGCGGCGCGTTCCACCGCTCCCGTACGCCCTCGACCGCCTTGAAAAAGTTCATCGAACCCACGCTGATTGTGCGCGCGACGGCCTCGCGCGCGGGGGCAAGTTGCTGCTCGAGCTTGAGGTCCTGGAGGCCCTCCTGCAGGCGGAGCCCGATGTCCGTAACGACCGACACCTTCTCATTGCACGGATGGCGAGGCTCGACGATGTCAAAGAGCATCGGGTCGGTTGTGCGCTCCCAGACTTCGTACGCGTTCGTATGCTTGAACTCGGATATCCAGAGGGGGTTGAAGTCTTCCGTGGAGCTCGCGTCGCCGCCTGTGGTTCTATCAGTAAACGGATTTCGCCTCTTCACGGGGCTACACACCGGATCCGCCTGATATAATCACACCGTTTCCCTCGCCCTTGGACACAAAGTCACGGTACCGAACCGATGAGAGCGCGGCCGAGATGTATTCATCGAACTGGAAATAGTGAGCATTTTGCAAACATCTATACCACGTAGAAAATACCTTCTGCCGTAGATAGTCGTCGCTGCCCTTGAACCTGAATCCCATTATGAGAGGAAACGCCGGGGAGAGAAAACAGAAGCGCACATCATGCTGACGGGCCGCCCTTCCTCGTCGTTCCAACCGTCGTTGACGTCCTTTACGATATCGTCCATCCACTTGCGGTCCGCCGCCGTCAGCCCTGCAGATCGCTCGAGCTTCGGGTCCCGGAACTCTAGCACGCCCGTCTCCGTCTGCGCACAGTCAGTTTCAGGCCTGACGAAAGAGAAACGAAGCGCACATTCACGAGCAAGTCGACTTCCTTGCGCTGTGTGACGATCGAGTTGGTGCTGCCGCACAGCCAGCTCTTGGTGTCCGCGGCGACGTCGAGCTGCTGCAGCGGGAGGTACGGCTGGAAGAACGCGTCCTTGCCGAAGATGTCGAGCGGGAGGCCGGTGTACGCCATCATGCTCTTGCGGTCGGAGGTGCGCAGTGAGGTCGGGCGCGAGAGCGTCGGTGCACGCGCGGCAAGCGGCGGGGAGCCGCAATCGTCGAGGGTCTGCAAGAGCCCGGGAAGCAGTGAGACGAGGGAATATTGATAGGTGCAGAGGCGTTCCACTGGGTGCCCGTAGAACATTATCTGCAATGAGCCGTTAGAGATGTTTAATTGGAGACCGCGGACCACGCACCCGTTTCTGCAGCATCAGCGCTTTGACGAGGATGAGGGTTCGCTGGCGGAAGGTGTGGACAAGTTCGCGGCTGGCGGAGGAGTAAGCTCGACGAATGAGGGAGATGAGGGACACAGTACAGATTGGTGCCCATGTACAGGCCGCTTTCAGTCAACTGGCCGCGAACGGACTGCTCCAAAGACGAGCCAAAGTCGTCTAGAATGCTCGTTTCTCGAAAATCTCTGTTGATTGTCAGCGACGACGGTAATCGAGACGGGGAAATGGGTACCTCTGATTGAACAAGGCCGTCGTCACCACACCCAGTTTATCGCTGCAAAACGATGAGAATGAGTCTACCAACGTTACGTGCCACGTACCGTATTGGCCCGAATATAGGCTTGGAGGCCAGGACAACGACAGCCTTTTGGACGGTGGAACGGGTGACGTCCGGCATCTTGACCAACAGCGCAGACGCAGCAATCTGCTGATTGCAGGATATGCCAAAGATTGTCGTGGGATTGGGTCCGGACGGGACCAGGTGGAAATACGAGTAGTCCTCGGCGCTCTGTAACAGTTAGTCATGTCTGGCATATGCCATCGAACGCGCGACGTACGAGGTGTGCGCCGTCGGGAAGGGCCAAGAACGGCAAGATCTTGGCCACTTCCTCGTCCTCGAAGATGTCCCCCGTCGAGTATTCAATCCGTGGCCCGACCTTAAACAATTCAACGGAGTAAGACTGCAGGCGGAATTATACTTACCAGATGATTGAAATCGACGAGTGCGATACCCAGGACGAGCGGGCTGTCGCCCGGGAGCACCAGCATCGACTCTGGCCTGGCTTTGCGCGAGGACCCGGACGCGACCGAGGCAATAGACTCTGTGTCGCCTCTCGGCGGGGACGGAGGATATGTCGGGATCGTATGGTCCTTGGGTTCCTCGTAGACTGACGGGGCTGCAGAGGTATTGGGGCTCTCTGGAGGCCCCATTTCGCGAGTGTACATGCTGGAGTCGTCTGGTTCCGAGCTTAGGTCGGTGTCGAGGGTGTAGGGGTTGGACGCGCGGTTTGAAAAGGTGTCAGAGTGTTTGGAGGGATCCTGGACGGAATTTCGCGGGGAAACCGCCGGAGAAGAGAGGGAAATGGAGCGCTGGGACGCAGTATCGCCATCGTCGTCGTCGGCGGGCGTCAGGAAGCCGTGGAGGTCTGGCGGAGGATGGAGTTCGGTTTCAAGAGACATTTGGGTTGACAGCAAGTGACTGCAAGCGAGTCGTGACGGAGACTTTTCGCGTGCAGTTTGATCTAGTCTGATGCAGAGTCATCACCGATTGATGCTATTCCTATAAACGCATCGCCTCGCCTGGAACGGCCCTTTCGGTTATCTCAGCAGTCGGATGTGTGCAAAATTCATTACAGTGGAGGTACGGTACGAATTGAATCGAAATCGGAGGGGAAATAATTGTGTGAGGTTCCTGGGATATCTGTCAATGAGAACGAGAAACATAGCAATTGCGACCAAAATTGAACTCAGAAAGGTAAAAGAGGGACGGCCGTAACGTCCAGAACGAGGTCATTAATTATGCTCGTATCACCGATGACTCGAAAATATCGAACCAAATCGCTATGTCCGAGTTGATCATCCACAGCTCAACAGGAGCCTGTGTATGGGCTGAAATCAGCATCCAGGGGATGAGGTTTACACTGCTTTGTTTCGAAGAAAAATATCGACAAGCGTTCAGATCAGCAAGTTGAGTGGCCGATAGAACCACAAGATCGGAGGGGACCAGGAACAAGCGGAACAAGGAGGAAGACAACTCGTGTTTTGCATACATGAAAAAGTGGAAAAGCAAAATTGAGAAAAGGGATCAGAGGCGGCGACAAAAAAAGGGTACTACAACTTCTGAGTAGCCTCCGTAATGTCGACTATCTGTTCGTACCCCGGGTACATCGGCAGGTTCAAGCGGAATTTCTCCTCCAAGGTTCTGTTCCGCAGTCAAACCAGAAAAAAAAACGGGTAGATGGTTGTTTACCTGGGAACAAAACGTCCGCCGAGAAAGTGCTGCCCGCGGAAGAGCCTGACACCCTCCTTGGGCGCGGTCAAGCTGACGAGCACGTCAGGGTTCAAGCCCACGCCTGCCTCGTTGCCGGCCTCGACGTCCCAGCCAGATGGGATGTCGACCGAGACGATGGGCAGGCCGGAGGCCGAAAGCAGGGGGAGCGCAGCGTCGAAGGGAGCGCGGATGGGGCCCTTGAATGAGAATCCAAATATGGCGTCCAGAATGACGTCGGACGACGTGAGTGCGGTGCGTAGAGAGTCCTCGTCGTGCTGAAGCGTCGGGATGCTCATATTTTTGCACTGGGTGTGCAGGCGCTAAGAAATTAAACATCTATACAGCCCTTATATAGTCTTTTCAAAGGAGCCCGAATACCTGGTATATGTCTTTCGACCCTGGCTAAATGCAAATAAATTTGTGAGAGCCCGTCGAAATCGAAGCAAACCTTGGGCATGTAGATGGTTGGCTTGTACCCAAACATTGCTGCAGATTCGAGTTGCAAGAAGAATCGGAGCTTCCTTTTACGAACTACTTACAAAGGTGCCGCGCCGCCACGAGCCCGTCCCCACCTAAATGTAAACCAGGTCGGAACCTCCGTTGAAAGACCCTGTCCTACCTTGATTTCCGGGACCACAGCACACCAGTACACGGTTGTATTTCTCTGAACCGTATAATTTTGCCAGAGCTTGTGCGCAGGCCAAACCTGCCAGTTCCATGAGCTATAAGAGGAGCTTAGCTTGTGCTATAGAGTCGACGGGGATTCCGATGTTGATAAACTTGCCTGGTCGAGACTGAAGGCCCCGGCAGCGCTCATGAGTTCATCGTCGACCTGGCCTTGTTAACCTAAATTTCGGACGCGGTGAAAGCGACATTACTTGCTGGGCGACTCTAGCTGAAAGATAGCGGAGCGACATGGAGGTGAGATTGAAGTGAGGTATGATGTAAGTTACTGCTCCCGACGATTTGATAAGCATCCAAAAGCGAGTTGCTTCTACAACTGACAGTTCGGCATTTTTGTTCCACTTACAGACTTTCAACGCCGATGTCTCATACCTCTACAGTCTCGTTTCGCAGTGAGGTAGAGTGAGGTTCTGCAGGTAGAATTGATCGGAAATATCCGCCCCATCTGACGCGATGTAGCCGATAACGCTAGCGCTGATGGCAGTAAAAAAGGACCTCTAACCTTTTGCACGGAATCAGCGGCAACCGATAGCATTTCCTCTGTGCGAGCGGGCTTGCCAGAATGGACGCCGCTACATTGCGCGGTTGGACTATGTAGGCTCGCATTCTTCCTTCTTTCGCGCGGTCTACTCACTCGCTCTCTCAGGGCAATCCTCATAGGATCGTGGTCCAACGCTGTCTTCTTCACGCTCGAAGTCATTCTCTTCGTATATTGCATGCGGATCTGTAAACTGAAGCGGAATTATAACATTCTCTTCTACGCCCTGTTCCTCAACGACTCGGTGGCCACCTTGTTCGAGTTTGCCGACATCTTCTTCACTCTTGTTATATATCTGGGCAGGGTGCGGACAAGCAATGGGTGGCCTGTTCCAGTGGCCCTGGTCACCAATGGAGTGTCGGCTTTCATCGGACAGGCATTTCTTATTGTAAGCTGCTCCTAATCATTGATTTGTGCTTTTAAAAAGGTCTTCCCACAGCATGTTTATTGGCTGGTGTAAGTCATTCGTCTATCAGTGCCGCATAGGCCAACCTTTTCTAGATCAAAGAATGCAGTCATCAGCGGATTCGTTATGCTCGGCGTAATTGCACGCGTGCGTTCACCGTCAAAATTGGCCATACACTTCTGAATTTCTTTTATAGATGGGCCTCATCGTGTCTACCAGCGTAGATGCTATCCGGTCTCGCTTTGACCCATTCTCGGTACGTAACTGACATTTTTTCCTCCGCGCTTTTTTAATCATCTCTGCAGATAACTATGTACGGTCAACCCCTTTTTCTTAAGATCTGACACTCAGCTTGATTTAAAGAGCGAGCGCGGTATTGTCCGCCTCTCTCGATGTTGCTGTGACCCTCATGGTCTGGTGGGCTAACCGCGTGGCCCCCTTGTCCCTGAACACGCATAGGTCTGTCTCTTCCCCCGCAATTGTACCTTGACCTGCCTGACTGTCCCCAGTTACGTGCGCAGAATAGGCATTAACTTTTTGTCCGTCGGTGCCCTCGTTTCAATCTTGTCCCTCCTGGACATGATACTGATCTTGATTCCGGGTGGGAATGCGACGGTTTCTCTGGTTTCCGCTCTTCTGATCGTAATCTCGGGCCGCCTCCACTCGCTCACACTCCTGATCAATGTTATCGTCCGAATCCGATATTTCAAGACTCCTGAACCTGTGATTCTTTCTCGGCGCGGCGATATCGTGATAGGGAGCTTAATATGTATGTGTCCAGGTCTCTGCAGTATCCGTGTCGCCTTCCTCACCTTCGGTATCCAGTCGCAACAACGAATTCTAACGCCGCAGTTGGTGGATCGCATTTGCTGGACGACTATGCGCCAAGCGATGGGCCGTCTGGAGGAACTGGCGAATCGGATGGAAAACCTGAGCGGTGTCTGACAGACGTTGTGGTGCGTGATGCCTTGTTTTGCGCCGCTCGTCTTTCTAAGTTTGCATGCCTCTCAGATTCCTTTGGGAAAAAATCCCGAAGGGTAACCGCGACCTCTCGCGACGTGGACACTTGTTATGCTGCGAGCCAGGCCGTCGTTATTTTTTATATCGGATCGCTGGCCTCTACTAGAATGCACTTCCACCGCCCTCGATCGGCACGTCGGATATGCAGCGTGTGAATAACGTTAAATGGATACCTGGCTGAGCCCCAGTATATAGCATAGCTCCAAGTCATTATACATTATACATATATGTTAGCCTCACTTGAAAATGGACACGTTTCGCAGGAACCCAACGGAGGCTTTCTCGTATTTGATCCGCCCTCACGGGCTCCGTATTTGTTCTTACCTTCATCTGATGTAATGCGCAGTTGCCGGCGGCCTAACCAAGACTAAAGACTCCTAACGTGTCGTCTTCCAACACTCTGTGTATTTTCTCCTTGAGTTCGTGCAAGCTGGCTTGCCTGAATGGCCCAAGACGCCACTGCATTGCACACCTGGACTGTGTACTATGCTCACCTTCTTTCACCCAGCCAACCCACTTATCCGCCGCAGGGTAATCTTCACAGGATCATGATCCAACACTGTCTCTTTTACTCTCGAAGTCCTCGTCTTCTGGTATTGCACGCGCTGCTGGGAGCTGAAAAGGAATTATAAAATTCTCTTTTGCGCCATGTTCCTCAATGACTCGGTCGCCACCTTGTCCCAGTTTGCCGACCTCTTCTTCACGCTTGTCCTATATCTGAACAAGGTTCGGACGAGCAATGGATGGCCCGTGCCAACCGCCATCATCACGAATGCATTGTCGGCTTTCATCGGATAGGCCTTTCTCATTGTACGCCGTTTTCCTAACCTCGGTGCTTTTCTAAAGGACTGCCGACAGCATCTTTATTGACTAGTGTACGTCCATCACCTCATTTGGTGCCAACCTCTTTCTAGATCAAGGGAAACAGTCACCAGCGGACTCGTTATGCTCAGCGCAGTGGCGCGCGTGCGTTCACCGCCAAATTTAGCTATGCACCTCTGAATTTTGTGTAGTTTCTTCTCACCGTGATAACCGCCTTGCAAACTACGCTGTCTCTCCGTCAAGCCGACGTCTTCGAAAACCCTCGGTCCGTAACTATTCTTATTTTCTTTGCGCCTTTCCTAATTTTTATCGGCAGATCGTCATGTACCCTCAAGGGTTCTTTTTCTCAATAGCACCCAACTCTCACCTTGATTTAAAGAGCGTGTGTCGCATTGAACGCCTTTGTCGACCTTTCTATCTTCCATCGTTGTTGGGTATCCGCCTGTGTCCGCACATTCTTTGTGAAGGAAATACGCCGTATTAACGATGAATGCTAGTTGCCTCTGTCTGGGGTGGATAGTCGTCTGCGGGTGAGCGCGATTGATCCCCGTACCTATGATGAGAAAAATTAACCGACAAAAACCTTTCAGATCGGTTTGGCTGACATACAAAATAGCCAAGTATCCGCTGATTGGGTATGCGCATCGGAGTCTAGTTACCTAGAGCTCTGATTATTACCACCAGAGCCCTCTCCGTGATTGTTTTTGCGGGACTATTGTGAGAAACCAGAACTTGACTCCATCCATAATACCTAAAAAAATTCGTCCAAAGCGCTACCGGTGTTGTCCACCTTGCAATATAAACAGTCCTCTGGTGTCTGTCGATAATCGCCCCCAAAGTCCTCTTGAACGTGGTGAAATTTGGCCTGAACTATCTTGTGCTTCTACCGTGAGTTTTATTTCGTCTGAGGAGTACAACAACCGGTCATCTCATCCCCCTTCAGATTTAGCGCTCCGTGGATGCTAACACTTGAGATCTTGAAGTTGATGATGGGTGCCGAGTGATGATTTCTTAGCATCTAATCCTACTGTATTATTTACGATCCAAATTAAATACCCCAATGGCGCTCCAAGTAAGAGTGGCCAAATTACACGGAACCTCGCGCCACGTGCCGGCCAAAGCGTGCATTACGGAGTTACGTAACACTATTGATAAAAATACAAAAGATAGAGCAGCGCCGTTAACGTGCACCGGCCATGATCCTCTCCACCTCCATCTGAACTCGAGTACGCGCAGAAGTACCCACAGCCGTAGACCCACCAATAAATCTACCCTCGGCAAAACCGACGGTCGCGCCCTGATAGATCAACTCCAGCATTTTGACCCATTGCTGTCCCCAGACCTCCAGTGCATGGGACCCGAGCACGTCCAGTCCCGCTGTGACGTAGACAAATCAATTAGAATGCGCCATAATGCTAACAAAATAAATACGCACTGTAGATCAACTGCGCTGCCACCGGCGTCTCCAGCAACGGGTAGTCGCTCATGATTCGCGCAAACCACGTCCAACACCGCGGGAGCTGGAACATCGGGTGCATCGGGCGCGTCTGCGGAGGGATCTTGAGGATGTGGAAGTACAGCCGCATGTCCCCGGCGACGCGATTCATGTACTCGACCACGGGCTCACGCGCCACGTCCTGCTCGACGCTCCTACGGTACCCCATCATCTTGATGCGTTGCGCGTCGTCCGCCCAGGGCGTACCGTCAAAGTCCACGCCAGGCACAGCGCAGGGGATCGGCCATCCGCCGCAGCGCTGCACGAGCTTGGCGAAGAAGATGTCGGGGAAGGTCTCGAGGCGATCGAGGAGTGTGAAGGCGACCTGAGCGAGCGGGATGGCAGCCTTCTTCTCTGCGGTCACTTCTGTTTCCGCTTGCAGAAGGATGGTCTTGCCGAGTGAGGAGAGAAGCCCGGTATAGAGCATTGGAGGGAGCGGCTGCGGGGGCATCAGGATTTTATCATGGATGAAATCGGTCTGATAATGCGTGTCAGATGGAGGAAAGTGGAAAAGGGAAGGGCACCTACAATGTCCCTGATCGCTCTGGCATCATTAGTGAGTTGGCCAATCTTGGGTGTGATCTTTCGCCGTTGCTCTCCCCATGCGGACTTGGCAGCTTTTATCGACTTGATTGGCTTCATGGTGTTCGTCTTGAGAACCTATTACACAACCATCAGAAGAATTCAAGAGACAGAAAGCAGGACAAACCGTAAGAGTTGAACGCGCATTCCGCCAGTCATCCTCCGCACTGGTGAGACCAGCAGCCTTCCGCTGTTCTGCTTCAGCCTTGAGACGATCCACTTTATCACTCTCGTCCTGTATTCGCTGGTTCTCCGCATCCTCTTTCTTCTTCTCGTCTTCTATCCGCTGGCGCTCTGCGTCTTCCGCAGCCTTCCGCTTGTCTTCCTCATCTTGGCGCAGCTTCTCCTCTTGCTGCCGCTTCCGCATTTCCTCCTCTTGCCTCTTCCGTTCCTCCTGCTCTCGAACCTTCTTTTCGGCCTCGAGGCGTGCGCGCACCTTGTCCTCCTCAAGTTGAATAACCGAGTCGATTCGCTGCCATAGAAGCCTGTCCCGCTCCTGCCAGCCCTGTCGCAGCTTATCCTCCTCCTTCTGCTGCTGCAGTTTAAGCGTGTCGAGCTGCGCCTGCACCTCTTCCATCTGACGCGCGTGGAGAGCAGCCCGCCGACGAGACTCATGTATCCGCGCTTCGTCCAATTTGTCGTGGATCTGCAGTTGTATGGCCGTCTGTTGCTTTCGGGCGGTACGCTACAGAAGGAATTTTAGCGGCTTAAAAATAGAGGTCGCGGTAAAGGGACGCACAAATGCATCTTTCCGCGTCTGTTTCTCCCACTCCTCGTACGGGTCGTGATGTCGCGTGCGAAGGCGTATTGCGGCGACAGTGTCCTCGATATGCCGCTGTTCTGCCGTAGTTTTTATCTTTGCACGAGGCTTTCTGTGGTGTTACGCGTTAAGCACATCGCGAAAAAAATGTACAAGAACGCACATTGATGGTTGTGGCACCTCAGACTCGGACGCATAGCAGAACGAGTCGTCCGATTCTGCTTCATCGGACTCGGAGAAGTCTGAATCATCTGAATCGCCCAAGAGACCAAATGTAGATTTGTTCTGTCGTGGGGGGCTACCAAGACATCGGTTTGAATGGGATTGGATGGGCGAAATACTCCTACCGTCTTACAGGAGACGGAGACAAAGACCTCGGCACGCTAAAACGCATTCTCTGCGACGATACGCCGTCCTCCTGGGTGTATCTGGTGCTAGGATAAGGAGGTCGGAGTCAAAACAAGGCGCGTGTACGTAAGCGCTGGCAAGTTCGCCGCGGCACAACGTACTTTCTCGCCTCAAGTCTACTCGCCATCGTAGCCCGCCACGATGAAGCTGGGGCTTCCCATTCTCCTCCTCTGCCTTTCGGTTAGCGCTACTTCAAGGCTGGATGAGTTGCGCCTGCTGGGCGCCCAAGGGGTTAATCTATGGAAGCTTGAGAAAGCCGCAGCTGCTTCGGCAGCCAGCCCCAAATTCTTTGTGCAGGATGGTTCTGGGTTTGGCCAGGACGTTGAGGAAGATATAGCTGGCTTCAAGGCGCAGTGGTTCCGCCAGCCAGTGGATCACTTCTCCAAGACCGACAACGCCACGTACCTTCAACGATACTGGGTGAATACGCGTCACTATAAAGCCGATGAGGGTGGGCCAGTGATTGTTCTGGATGGAGGAGAGACCAGCGGCGTGGTTAGTGTGTTGTTTTTGGTGCAACCTTCGTCTGACGCATTGCAGAATCGAATTCCGTTCTTGGACACCGGTTTGTGACTTTCGCTGGCCGTCAAAGGCGTGCTGGAGCTTTCCTTAGGTATCGCGGAGATTCTTGCACGCAGCACCGGCGGCGTTGGCGTAGTTCTGGAACACCGATACTACGGTAGATGGTTCGCACCGGAGCAGGTCACCTCTGACTGGGTGTCTTTCAGGGAAATCTATCCCAGTTGCCAACTTCACGACGGATAATCTGAGGTATCTGAATCCCACCATACCGCTCTTCTCTGACAAGAGGCCAGGTGGCTCAATAACGACCAGTCGGCCGCCGATAGCGCCAACTTTATGGCGAACGTCAAATTCAATGGGATCGACGAAGACCTGACGGCGCCCAACACTCCTTGGATCTACTACGGCGTATGAACACCTACTTTATTCGCCCCCTTGACTGATCCGGCGCATAGGGATCCTACGCAGGTGCCCGAGCAGCGCACATGAAAATTCTCTATCCCGAGCTCGTCTACGGCGCCATCGCTTCCAGCGGTTCGTTCTTTCTCCCCGAATTTCTTCTTACAAAACAATTGAAACGGCAGGCGTCACCCACGCGTCGATCGTCAATTGGGAATACATGGAAATTATCCGCAACGCGGCAGACCCGAAATGCTCAGCGCATCTCGAAAATGCAGTCCAGACCATCGACTCGATACTCTCTTCGGGACGTCTGTCGCGCCCTCTCAAGGCGCTGTTCGGCCTCGCGGACCTACGTCATGACGAGGACTTTGCCTCCGTCATTGAGGTGATGTTGCCCTTCCGCTGCAGCCCACTGTTTTTTAAAATCCATTTGTAGTCACCACTGGGCTCGTGGCAGTCCAAGTGCTGGCACCCGGATTTCGCGTCGACCCGCTTTGACGACTTCTGTGCCACGCTCGACAAGCCGCCGTTCGGGTCAGGGATGTCATCTTTGAGCGAGCTGCCCTATGGCGCGCCAGGGCGCATGATCGTCCTGCCCGGTGGCCTTGCTGTTGACTTCACCATCCTAAACTATGCCAACTATATCAAAGCGGTGCGCTTTCTCTCCCCGTGCGCTACTCGTTAGTGATGCGCGTAGAATATTGTCTCGCGATGCCCTGAAGGTGTTAGCACTGAAGAGGTATGCCGGTCCGCACTTTATTCGGTTTCCTCTAACAGCCCGTAGTGCTTCGGGACATACGACGATAAACAGTACAAGGACACCGATATCACCCAGGAGTGGCGTCTCTGGCTATTCCAAGTCTGCACCGAGGTTCGTCGTTATACTCTCTAATCCCACCCAGAGTCTCATCGCTGCTTCAGTGGGGATACTTCTCCGTGCGTTGTCTCTGCAGGCGCAGTAAAACCCCGCTGATTAGCAACACCGCAGACCGCCCCTCCGGACCCCGAGCATCCGCGGATCGTCTCGAAGCTGCTCACGCTCGGCTATGAATCCAAAATCTGCCGCCAGGTCTGCCGGACCCTTTTCTCGACGGCGCGCAGTGCTAACGCGTCCTTCGCAGGCGTTCCATCCGGGAAAGCACTTCAGCGTGCCTGCGCTGCCCAACGTCACCGCAGTAAACGTCCTGGGCGACTTTGACATCGCCGCGGACCGGCTTGCCATCATCGACGGTGAAGGTGCGCATATGTTTGTCTTGATCCACATCTCTGCTCATCCCGTGCAGTGGACCCGTGGCGCCCAGCGACGCCGCACAGTGACTATGCGTTCGACCGCAAGGACACGACGCTGCGGCCGTTCAAACTCATCCCCGGTACGCCCACTCCGTGCATCACAATACTTGGCGCCTGATGTGTTTGATCTATATAGGTGGTGTGCACCACTACGACGAATGGGGGCTGCTGAACCTTGCTGACGAGCCCCCGGAGATCCGCAAGATCCACGAGGAGATGATTTTCTTCGTGGGGGAGTGGCTTAAGGACTGGAAGGCCCCGGAGAAGGGGGACGTGCGGGGGGCTGACTGATAGTTCGGACTACTCTGACTCCACTTCTTGACATTCTCATATTATGCGAATTTGCGATAGGCCACAACTTCGTTGTCGCGGCGCTTGACTTCTATACCCATGTTCTTGCCAAAATTTTAGTGGTCGTTGGTTAATGCATCTCTTCTTGTCCTTATTCCTGGGGAATTCAAGGATGATTTAAATAATAATATTTAGTGATTAGTGCGTCGCGGCTGCTGTCACGTTATCGCGGCTTAACACCGAATAGTCATGTCCTTGCCTTCCCCCTTCGCCGCAAGGCTAGGCACCAACTACTATCCCACTGAGGACAAAGAGATAGCAGAGATAAAAGCTCTCCTCGTTGAACCTACCCTCCGATTGGAGCGCCTCGACGATGAAATCGTCGAAATGCAGAAGGCCATCGAAAAGCTGACAGCGGAGCGCGACAGCCTTGGGGCCTACGTCGCGGGCCACAAGGCTCTCATTTCTCCTGCCCGACGTCTACCTCTCGATGTAATCCAAGAGATATTCATGGCCTGCATCCCCACCCACCGGAACTGCGTTATGAGTGCGAGCGAGGCACCCGTTCTTTTGGGCCGCATCTGCAGCTCGTGGAGAATCATATCGCTTTCAACCCCTCGTCTTTGGGCTACGTTCCACGTCGTTGAGCCTACGCGCCCTTTTGGTGACACTACTTCTCCCCTGTTCGAGAAGAAGGTGGAGCAGCGGCTGGAGACCACCAAGACTTGGTTAAAGCGCTCTGGCCAGTGTCCACTATCCATTTCCCTCCAATGTGGTGTCAACAGCGATCCCTACTACTCCGCCCCTCACACGAATCCGTTCCTTCAAGCCCTAATTCCAGTCGCACCCCGTTGGCAGCATATTTCTTTCACAGCCCCATCAGCTGTACTCGATATGCTGTTGCCCCTTACCCAGGCAGATGTGCCGCTTCTGAAGAGCGTTACACTCCGCCAGCGCCCTTATTACTCAGAAAATGCAAACTGGGGGGGATTCCTGGGGATACTTCGCGCTTCTCAGATTTCCACCTGCTCCATTTCATTGGCCCCCGAGCCATTGAACGGCTTTACCCTTGCAGATTTACCTCTTCGATGGTCTCAGTTAACATTCCTATCGATTTCTGGCTCCATACCATTGGAAGGTTTCCCGTCACATGAAATTTTAGAGGCAATCTCCAGGTGCCCCGCACTTCGAAGCTGTATACTGGTAGTTTCCGATAGCGCCGATACGACTCCTGGAGTACAATCGACGCATCCTATCGTTGAATTAACCTTCCTTCACACACTTGAGCTATCCTGTGTGGACTCGGTGGAATCGACTTTTACACATTTCTTACCCCGGCTTTCATTACCTGGCTTGCAGAATTTCATCCTTCGCGGGGCTCCAGCTTATGGCGGTCCCTACAGGCAAATTGCGGATCTAAATTCCGAGTCCCAGGCGTCCATCAACCGTTTCTTTGCTGTTTCGACGTGCCTGGAAAGTCTCCGAATGGACGATATGTTACTGTTAGGGAAATCATCGTTGGTTCAAATTATCAGAAACTTGCCACCCACTCTACGACAACTCACGATCGAAGGAACTAGTGGACCATCTTCTCTTGATGATGACTTCCTTGCGGTTCTAACCCCCGTCCCCGGGCGTCCTCCCTTTTTCTGTCCAGCCTTACAGGAAATTGCCATATACCAGTCCGGTTCGATCTCAGAAACGGCCGTTGTGCAGTTTGTGACTGCCCGGATGGCCGTTGGATCCGATAATAGCACGCTGAAGAGTGTTACGATATGCTTCAGCCAAGAAATGGAGATTGACATATTGCCCTGTCTCCAACCGTTTATCGAGAGGGGCCTCGAGCTCTCCATTCAGCATGTTAACCCCCTCCCAGTTCAATCTTCACCCTGGCAGGGATTGGCTGACGCACCGTTTAATCCATATCCATATTATTGAACACATTCCCACTTCGCCGATGTATCTACAGTTAGGATTTGTTCAAATATAGCCGAGGGACTCCGAGAAAAGTCGAAGTCGAGACTCGAAGCTTGAAGCTTGAAGAGTGTCCATTGTGCATACACGCCGGCCGGCTCTAGTGTACACATTTTGAATATAATGATCCTTCTGGCATCTCGAGTGCTGCAGATTTAATGTTTATACTTGAGACGGCGAAAGCACGCCTCAGGCCTCAGACGCGGCGATTTTTTTGGGTCCTACAAGGCCTCTCTTCCCGGGGCACTGGCTGACATGCATGATACACAATATGAAGCTAACTCGATGTCCGACCCTTCGTCAATGCTTGCAAATGCAGCCCCAAAGCAGGGGCGCTCTCCAGAAGCGGAATGCGTCTGATTGTGCCATAATTTTTTTGGGAGCGAATGGAATTGGGCAGTATACAATATTAAAGTTATTTATCAATCATACTTAGGAACTCGATTGCGCCGTCGAAGTCCAAATCGGATGAGTCCATCGGCAGGTTTTCGTCGTCCACCCTAGGGTTCGCGGGTGACGACGCCCTGCTACCTGGTAACGGGCTGTCGACGAGTTCGGCAACGACTGCAAGCAGGCGCTTCTCAATTTCGACGAGCACCGGAATGGGAAGCCACGCAGGAGCAACCCATGGGTGAAACCGTCCGTGTTGGCCTGGTAGGTCCAGTTTGAGTTGATAGTCTCGCTGAACCACTTCAACCAAGATACGGCAGACGGGGCAACATTTCTTTGCCACCCCAATCACCAGTTTGAGTTCGGAGGCGCTCTAAGCGAACAACGTAAGAACAGGGATGGCGCAGAATTACAATAAATGAAGAAAATTGCCTCATCGAACATGGACGCGAACACCTTTGCAAGGTCGCCCTGCTCCCCGCCGTCGCCCTGCTTCCCGCTCTGCTCATCTTGGCCTATTCCGTCGCCGCTCTGGACATCAGCCCTGGACTGGGGCCTTGGCTTCGTGCGAACGAGGACCGAAGCGATCAGGCCCGCCTCAGCGTGGCACGCCCCATCGGTCGGTGGCGTCGACGGATCGGCAGACGTCGACGCCTGGGCGACGGAGGTACGCTGGAGGTCGGTCCACCCGGACTGAGTCCAGCATTCGACGAGCTCCTCCACGGTCGTGGGCAGCACGCGCGCGCGGGGGAGATCCACCACCATTAAATTGAGTGTGGGGGTGGTCGCAGCTAGACGGCTTCCTAATAGAGCCAAGGGACCGGTTGTCCACGCGGTGACAGCATCCGTCGCCCGGTAGAAGCTGAAACAATGGGGGAGAGCTTGGGACGTAGGTTCCCCTAGGTTAGAAGAGATCTAGATTAGCAAAGGTACACCGAATGCAAATGATTCACCCATCACAATCGGGTCATTCAACGCCGTTACTTCCTCCGCGATGGCGAGTTTCTCCTCCGCCGTGTCCCGTTCGGCGGTATCGTCAGTTGAGGAGAGGTCGCTCCTACTGTTGAGCGGTGATTTTGCCGCTGTCAATGAAAACTCACGACGAGTCTGAGAATGTACAATATCAATCAGACATACCGAAAAGCTCTCGACACTCTCTTAGGTGTCGGTTGAGCGAGTCGAGACGCCACAGTTGGTTCGGCACCTTCCGCAAGAAAAAGTGTATCGCCCGGGACGTAATGACAATTTGGGGCGTGTCGACGCGTTTGGAGGTCTGCGTGCGCAGCATCTGCAGCAAATCCACCAGCGCGTTCCACCACGACGCTATCGTGTCGGCATTGAAGGTGAACGTGCGGCCTTGGCCTTTGCCTACGAGCCCGGCCTTCTTCAGAGCAGCCTCGACCAGGCCGTCGGTGACTTCAACCCCGGCGGCCACGACGCTGGTGTCGGATGTATCCATGCGCCATGTGCGCAGCTGCGCGGGAGGGTAAATCGCCGCGAAGGCGTTCACGCGGCTCCTCATTTTGGGCAGACAGGCAGAAAGAAAGAAGATACAGACGGCGCGCCGCACGAGAGGATCCCCCGGGGTTTGCTTTAGGAGGGTTGCTGCTGCTCGGAGTACCCCCAAACTTCTAACAACGTACGAGGAGAAGTTTTCGGAGGGAGGGATCCAGTTATTAGGCATGGGGTGGGGGCGGTGGATGATTTTCTCGCTGAGGTGAGGTTGTCAGAGCCAGCAAAGGTTGTGAAGGTGACCACGCACATCAACGCTAATGCATCTTGATCCTCTGGACCGATAACGGTGAACGAATATTTGCCAGAGAGGTCGTCTCGAGCCACGGAACTCGCTGACCACTCGCCATCTACCGCACTCCCTGCATCTTGTCCCACCCTTACGCCGGACGTCGACGACAACGATGGCGTGACATACGGCGTGGACTCAGGTGTCCCAAATACCTGTACGGCGACCCCATTGACCTGGTAGGTGCCGATTGTCACCGCCACCGCTTGCGATGCCTCTGATTGCGTGCCTCTTGTCAGGCAGGTGCAGAGATGGTTGAGGGTCCGTCCCACCGAGGCGTCAGTCGAGGTTCGGATGTCGTTTTTGTTCAGCGGTGTTTCATCGAACACCTGTTTGTCGCGCTGCAGCGATGCTGCTAGTCTCGAAAGCCAGTAGACGCGCGTTAGGGCGGGAGGAGGGGAGTTTTTGGTCATGGTGGCGGCGTATAGCTCAGCTTTTGAGACTGGCCCCTATCCATTATGGGATACGAGATTTGAGTCACGGCGGCGAATGTGACGAAACGCCGTCACCTTACAGCTCTTGACTGAATCTGAATCATTGCCGTGTCCATATAACCCGTGTGCAGCTCGAAGGGCGCCCTGGACCCACTGAGCCACTATCTACCCTCCGTTGACCGACTATGGCCCAGAAGAAAATCCTCAAGACGCAAGACATACCTGGATTGGCACAATACATTGCTTCCGACAAATGCAAGAACATCGTGCTCATGGTGCGTCATTGAGCGCAGCCCTCGACGTACGTCGTTCATCTGCGTTCGTCTCAAGCTTGGTGCTGGTGGGTTGCTTCGCTGTGCATCTGTGTAGGCCTCTCAGCGTAAGATGATAGGCGTGAGTACCTCCGCCGGAATCCCTGACTTTCGGTCGCCCGAGACGGGTTGGTGTTCCCGTTCCAATTCTTCTGTGCACCTATAATTCATTTCCGCTTGCTAGGTCTATACGTGCGCATAGTTTAGCACCCGCCGATACGGCTCTGCTGATACGGAGGCCAGGCTAATCTGGCGAGACTGAAGCTGCCATACCCCGAAGCAGTCTTCGAAATCAATTTCTTCCGCAAGAATCCCGTGCCCTGTTTGCTGCTCTTGCCCTGAAGAGGTTCTCTGCTCATCGATATTACAGTCTATACTCTGGCGCACGAGCTCTACCCGGGAAAGTTCCGGCCAACGATCACGCATTCCTTCATCCGCCTTCTCGCCGCGCACTCGCTGCTCCACACATGCTTCACACAGAATATCGACACGCTTGGTGACGAAATTCGCTCTTGGGAAGCTACTCACGTTAACGAGTTCATTAGAGCGCCGTGCGGGCGTCCCAGACGACAAGATCATCGAGGCGCACGGGAGCTTCGCCAACCAGCGGTGCATCGAGTGCCAGCGCACGTACGACGACGCCAAGATGAAGCGCCACATCCTCGCGAAGGAGACGCCCAAGTGCGAGACCTGCGGCGGCCTCGTCAAGCCCGACATCGTGTTCTTCGGCGAGAGCGTGAGTCGCGCAACTGGTGCCCACGCATTGCTAACAGCTCGTGCACTGCAGCTTCCCGACGAGTTCATCGAGGCGATACCGAACGTGGGGAAGGCGGACCTGCTGATCATCATGGGCACGTCGATGACCGTCCATCCGTTCGCGGGCCTCGCAGAGCGGGCCGGCCCAAGCTGCCCGCGCGTCCTGATCAACCTTGACCGGGTGGGGAGCATCGGCAGGCGGCCGAACGACGTCGTGGTCCTCGACAAGTGCGACGATGTCGTGCGCAAACTGTGCAAGGAGCTCGGGTGGGAAGACGAGCTGCTTGACCTCTGGGCGAAGACGGAGGTCAAGGCGGCGTGGGAGCCCGAGGATGCGGATGAGGGTCCTGCCACAGAGGAGGCGACCGCGGAGGATCTTGTCGGGGTGATCACTGATGCTATTGGGCGGCAGCTCAACCTGGACGAAGAGGACCACCCCAAGAAGGCGGACACGAAGTCGGAGGATGCCGCCCCTCCCTCGGTTACTCCTGCGGAGAAGGAAGGCGACGCTCTCACCGCCAAGCAGGACCCCCCTTCCGACGAAAGCCCTTCTACGGATGCGACCAAGGATACGACAGGGAAGTTGTGACTTGAGAGAAACACCGATGCCACTGTATTTGCTTAGATATCAGATGTACATATACTCGGCGTGTATATTCAAAGTCTCGAGTCTCGACTTTTCCTCCTGACTCGAACTCTGGTTCCTTCGGTCGAGAGTCTTGAGATCTGCGATTAAATTGGATGTGTAGAGGAGGCGCAACGCGGAAAAGTGCATCCAGTCGAGCTAGGACATCTTCCGCAGCTGGAATGGGACGTATTTGGCGAGCCTTCTCGTGTTGAACTTGATAGACAAGAATGTACAGTGTCAGATGAGTTCTCCCGCCAGATGACTCCTGTTATTATCAGATCCAAACCGACGCGTCAACGGACCGCTGCAACCATAGATAGCGTCGGGCCGAGACAAGAGGCTGTGCAGTCGGTACAGCTTCCTCCAACTTTAGGTGTATTGCGATTTCATTTCCGCCTGCTCGATTCCGCCAGTGCTCGTCTGTTAAAGCTGCGTTCTTGGGCAACACTGTGGACGAGAAGGATGGATGCCCACAGGGACTCGTCCTTGTCTCAGATTTTATTGTGAATGTCTGCTTGCATTGAGCGGCGAAAAGGGGGTGATCACAAGACCACTCCCGGAGGCTGGACAATGGGTCCGCCGAGTCGTTAGCAAGGCGCAGACGTCGGGTGACCCACACAAATGGCACCAGCAACGCTGCGGAGTTGAAGCACCGAAAACGGTCCGCAAAACCAAGTTGAAACGGTTGCTGGACAACGACAAAGGGAGACAAAGTAGGCAATTTGATCAATTAGTTTCCAGGTCGTAGGAGGGTAGAATGTCGAGTCCACCCAGGCTCCAGCGCTGGTATTGGATGATTGAGGATTAGACGATTGAAGATGGGAGTCAGACACAGGGACCGAATTGGGAATTGTGACTTATTTGGCAATTAACGCGTCTTGCTCCCTACGACCACCACCTCTCAGCTTGGTCCCTTTCTTGTGGCTTAAAGCCCCCATAACTGCTTACCATGCCCCGTCGTTCGCGTCATTACTCGCTCTTTTCGCCCCCAAGCCTCTCCATGTCTGAGCTCGTGAAAACTGAGCTCAATCACGAATCGACAGACATGCTCATCGACAAATGGCTCGAGCACCGCGGTTACGGCCATGACGCATACCATGACTGGTTCAGAGACGTCCGCGAGCGTAAACACGCTGCCCACGACAAGCAGAGCATTGTATGGAACAAAGGGGATTTCGTCCCAGAGAACATTTTCTCCCGGACCATTGATACAGGGCGTCTCATCCCCCTCGATCGCACCTGGACGACCCATCTCTATCACCACCGCTCGATGCAGGAGCGCAAGCTGCCTATGATGCCCGTGGTCTTCACCATGGTGCGTGTATCTCCCCTTTGAATAGGATCTCACGATACTCAAGCTATTGCGCAGCTTCCGGAGCTCATGCTACTGCGGGGTATGCACGACGGCGGGTGCGACGAGATCTTCATCATCGTCACTGACCTCAAGCGTCAGGAGATGGACGATGTCACCGCGTTCTTCAAGCTCGTGTGCCGGAACACCTTTGGCCGCACATGCAAGCCGAGCGTCGAGCGCCAGATCCAGCATGACCACATGCGTATCACCCACACGCTCGCGCGCCAGCGCCGCACCCCGTGCTTCCCCCAGATCGACCTCACCTTCCGCGCACTCCTCTACGAGAAGCGGCCGCGTTTCCTCATCCTCTTCTCCCACCAGACCACCTCCTATTCCCAGATCATCTTCACCCACCGCGCGTATGTGCCCGCCGCGGACCTCTTCTTCGACTATCCCACCGGCTGCCCGAACCCCTGCTGCACCGACGACTGCGAGATGATCCGCTTCCCGCGGCGCGGGCCCGAGGGCGCGCAGGTCCTCGACATCAAGCGCGGCGGCCGCTACGGCAAGCGCGTCAAGCGCCGCCAGATGTGCAACTGGATCGACTGCGATGTGTGCTTCAGCGAGGATGGTGCGCCCGTCGCGGGGAGCGACAGCGGCAGCACCGAGGGCTCCGACAGCAGCCTCGACTCGGCCGCGGCCGCTGCCCGCGCAAAGGTCGTCAGCCAGACGTGCAGCAAGTGCCGCCTCGTCAAGTACTGCTCGCTCGACCACCAGCGCAAGGACTGGGAGGAGCACAAGCGCGTGTGCTCCAAGGGCCCCTTGGTGTAGCGTGTTAGCGCGGGCCCCTTTCTTCATGACGTTCTTTTGAGGACAACTACGACCCCCATGAACTATACTTACCGCTAATATCGCGCGTTTCTCTTTGTTCTTACTGTTGTATGCGTCTCGAGGCGCTTGTATATACGTAACATGTGCTGCTACATGTATGGGTATGCGCGACACTTTCGAGCGATGAAGACCCCTATTCCGCATATGCATATGTTACTATTTGACCCAATGGGTCTGAATTTGCACAATGGGTCAGAATTTCGTTTTTCCCTCTCCCCCCTGTTCCTCTATGCCCCCGGTTTTCGCCGGCAATGTTATATCTACTATTCGTCTATAACTATGCAAAATAGCTAAGGGATCTGAGGCAGAGGAGATATTGAGAAAGAGTTGCCGGTGCATCAAGTCGGGTCCATTTTCGGACACTGCTCTTGTTCCGAGCTCAGTGCGCTCCCCCCGCTCCCAGGAAAATTTGAGATACATTATGTATTCAATAAAACACTTCCTACCACTTTACATTTTTATACCGGGGCGGGCCTGGCGTGTACTAGCAGTGGAGACGCATATGGTCACGAAATGTCACAACATAAATGCCTTTGATCGGAGATTGAATTTGTCACGCGCGCCATCCCTCCGCGCAGTACACGCCAGCCCCACTCCGGCAAAGAAATTGAAAGAGGTAAAAAGTGTTCTATTGAATACATAATGTACCTCAAATTTTCCTGGAAGTGGGGGGAGCGCACTGAGCTCGGAACATGAACAGTGTCCGAAAATGGACCCGACTTGATGCGCCGGCAACTCTTTCTTAATATCTCCTCTGCCTCGGATCCCTTAGCTATTTTGCTTAGTTATAGACGAATAGTAGATATAACATTGCCGGCGAAAACCGGGGGCATAGAGGAACAGGGGGGAGAGGGAAAAACGAAATTCTGACCCATTGTGCAAATTCAGACCCATTGGGTCAAATAGTACGTTACATGTTGGCCGGGGCGTTCTAGCTGTCCCGGCGGACGTCTTGTCAAGTTGTGCGAATGCACTGAATCAGTATTGCATACCCAAATGCATGTAGACCGTTCTACTCGTGATGGACCGAATGGTCCCTTAGCGGAAGGCCAGGGTCGGCCGCTAGGCGGGTAGGGAATGCGGCTGCGCCTGCGGCAGTAGAAACATGTTGTTAAAATCAGGAACGGGGTGCGGGCGGATCATCACCAAAAGTGGGAATTCGCGGTGATCGCCTGTGAGACCTGCAGACACGTGCCACGCTGACCGCGTTCTGCAGGCGGGTTGCAGGCCCATCACCGACCCTTGCAGACGCGACACCGAGCTGGTGAAGCCTTGGCCTAGCACTTACCCTGCTGGTGATACATTGCCAGGTCGGTGTGGGCTTATATTAATGATTTGTGGCGGACTTGGCACGTAAGTAGTGTACTAATGCGCGACGAAATAAATATATCGTGTGCCAAAATAAATAAATCGCGCTCGATTATTGAAGTTCATCAACCTGTGCAGCGAGATCGTCGCCTCCGCCCTCGCCATCCTCGGGCCAAATTCAAGGCAGGATAAATGACAGTTACCTCTTGTCGTCTCCATCACAAGTTTTCGGGTCTGTTTTTGCACCACAACAGGTAAGACTTAGATCGCCTGCCAGAGCAGCATGTCGTCAGTGGACGCAATCGACCTTATCGGCTTGTTATCGATTCAGATGCATGCGCGCATCAGAAGCACGTGGGATGGTCCGTGTGCACCTATATATGTTTGATGAAACTTTGATGGTGTTTCGTCGCCCTTCTCTCTTATCGTCCACCTCCCCGACCAAATTCCTGCCCTCGTCAAAGCCTATTCTTCATTAATGCTCAAGACTTCAAGCTGCTGCAAGCCCCTCAAGCCAACCATCTCTCAAGATACTCTCTGCTCCTGCTGTCTTGTTGCCAAGTCTTCCTCAATCCCTACAAGCGTCTTTCAAGCCCGCCGCCCCTCCCTTTTTCGGTTATCAAGTCCTTCAAGCTAGGCCCCAAGTGTTCGTCGCCGTCTTCGGGCTTCAAATTGGCCACTGTCCGATGTCTCTCCATTACAACTTTGATGTATGTATCTTGCTGCTCCTGTCTGGTGTGTACGCCGTCACCGTGTGCCACCATCTTCCTGTTGTCCATACTGTTTAATATGATTCTTCTTTCTACTATTGTATGACCTCTGGTTCGCGTGTCTATCTATCAGTACATTCAATGGCGGGTATACATTCTGCATTATCGGGCTTTGTAAACCATTGTAAACCTCGCAAACCATTGCAAACCTCACAATATAGGTGATGATTGCAATAAAATAGGTCCCCTTTAAGGGTGGGTGAACACCCACCAAGATTTTAGTGCTAGGTAGTGGATTATGTTGATTATGGCGTCTGCATAGGGTATGTATGCCCTTGTAATAAGTTCCCGCTTTTGGTGATGATCGCGCACCTCGAGCTCGGATGATTCGAGGATGGGGCTGTCGATCTTGGACTCCCCGACCTCGCTCAGCATGTCACCCCATTCAACCCGGACGGACGGGCGTGGGCTCCGGGTCGTCGCTGGCGGGCAGTCAGCCGCGGGCGCGAGAACAGCACGGAGGGATGGATTAAAATTTGACGCACATGCACGGAAGCCGCCGACGGAAACGGACGCGAGCGCGGACGCGGACAGCTCTCCGGGATCGGATATGTACAGCGAGTTGACGGCTGTGGGGCGGATGTTGCGGTGGATGAAGTTGACGACGACCGTGAGTGAGTAGACGCGCCCCATTATCGCGAAAAACAAGGTAAAGACTGGAAGAAAGATGGGGTTTTAGCGAGGAAAAGAAAATGTGCTGAAGGGCGGCACGCACAGATGCGGTTGAGGTCTTGAATAAGGAGGGTGACCATCGCGAGGACTGGATTATCCGGTGAGTTTTCGCTGTGGACTGGAGTGCCGCAAACAACACGCACGAGTGACGGAGGCGACGACAATACCAGACGTTAACGCGTTGATACACACGGAGCGTATGAGGCTGGGAGACGACGCGTTAGCCTCAGGGATGCGCTCACTGTATATAAGAAGAAAAGAAAGACATACTGCTGCGTGGACCGCCAGACGGGTTTAATCCCACTCAAGGACCAGACCATGCTCAGCGAGATCAGCAAGTCCGCAATCGTGCATATTATGGAGGCCAATCTGGCGCACGATTAGATTTCGGGACGTGGAGGAGAGTGTAATTTACGCAGTCTGTATAATTCTGGTCAGATTCAAGAGCAGAGGAAGTGGGGATGGCGCACCATGTCAACTCCCGGGGCGATGTAGTAATTTACATTTGGAGAGCCGAGTACGACAGATGCTAACGACAGAGCCACCTGTGTGGAAATCAATTCAGCACTGCGGAACGGCGGGAGCCAGTGGTACCACCGTACATGTGATGCCGAAACGAGCATGATGAACGCACTGAGGAACGTGTTCTGGGTTCTAAGATGAAAGGGTGGGTGAATTAGCAGGCTGGTCGTGTCGCGTACGTGTGCTACGGTGCGCTTACACCTTCCAATAGCGATGCTGAAGGGGGAGGGGGCAACGGTATTCGATCGACGAACTATACATGTAAATGCAGCACATACCACTAGGAACGTCTGCTCGATTATAGCTGAGAGGGCGCTTGAGATGATGAGCGTTGACACAGGCCATTCCAGTGTATGCACCCCGTCCACCACAAACAGGAACAAGTTGGCGCAGACGCAGAGTGTCCCGAGCGTGTCGTTGATCATCATAAGGAAGAACCCCCATTTGTTGGCTCGCCCCAAATTCCACCGCCGCATGTAGAAGAAGCAGAGCGCGATCTCCAGCGTAAAGAGCGACATGTTCAGCCATGAGCCTATGAGCAGGCATCTGTTGTTGTACGGATATGGTCGCCCTGTCAGTGAAGCAACAATGACCCCAAAAAAATCCAGTACGCACGCGATCCAGACCTGCAGGTCGTGCGCATTCATCGTTCGGGGAGCGTTTTCGCCAGAACGTGGACTGCGACGACCACTGTCTCCAGCAATGTCCTAATTTTCAACCTGTCAATCATTCATCATATGCACAGAAGGCATGTACGGCCGCCGAACGGGGATCGCGCGCCGGACGTCTATATGTTCAGCAGGCAGCAACTCGCATTACTATGGATCTGTTCCGTCAACTGGCGTCCGGTATTATCTCAACGGTCAATACAACAACGATGTGTCCAGAACAGCAGGATTCCGACTCTGGGGGATTACCGCACGAGTATCTTGTCCACATCATGAAGCGAAGGCTAGGTCCTTGAAACAACGTCTCGGGATTTATCACTGCCAATGGGTGGCAAGGACGTATGCATTTTGTATGCCCGGTTTTGGTTTCAGGGTCGCCAACGACAGCCGTTTCTTCTTTCTTTTTTGTCGATAAAACCGAACGTACCGTGAGATGGCGAATACAAAAGGGTACGACATACTTACGTCAAGCTTCTAATCAGGCCGCCCAGGAAAATCGACGCGGACAGAGCGCGTAACCTTGTGTAAACGCAGGCGGTGTTCTCGGTGAGACCAAGTTCCGGTTGGGAATCCTATTGCCACCACCCAGATAGATTCCCTATGCGCTGGAGTGAAATGAACCAAACGGCGAATATGGGTGAATTAAAAAAAAACATAGCAGCGGCAGTAGATCCTTCGTGGATGATCCCCCAACATCGAGCTTACCGAAGTTTACGTGCAAAAACAAATCCTAGGTTAAACACCGCATTTCGGATCCATGCGAGTAACGAAAATATAGAACTCGGTTTCTGGCCTGTGTGCATAGACAAGGTTTACGACAGAGGAGTACCTCGACCGGTCTAGGATGAGATGAGTACAAAAGTTAGTCTCCCGGCCGTGTACAAAATATCTAGATCTAAACTCTAATTTCACTTCTAACCTTTACCTACACTGGGTTCAGCGCCTTCTTCAAGAATTCGGCCATCTCATCGAAATGGGAGGCATACAACATCTCCGCGTCCGGGGCGTAGTCGAAGGAATGATCTGCACCGTGGAGCGCGAGCAAGCGCACTGGAACGCCCGCGCGCTTCAATAGCGTGTGCATGTGCTGCGACTCTACGAGCGGCACAGCGCTGTCAACTGACCCGTGACAGAGGAAGGTCGGCGGAAAGTTCGGTGTGACGTTGAGCTGTGGGAAGACGGCGTGGTGCTCCGGCGGAATGAGCGCCTTCATCGCGTCTTGGAGCGCGAGAGGGTCCGCAGCTATGTCGGTTTCGAGGAGGGGTCGGAGCGCAGCGGAGAGACTGGGCTCGTGTTGACCGGTGTAGTAATCTACTGGCACGCCGAGCTGGAGAAAAAGACGCGAAAGGGGCATGCGGGGATTGGCGGGCCACCCAGGAGTCGGCGAGGAAGCGGGAAGGTAGGCTAAGGGGGAGTCCACAACCGGTCCGAGTGACTTGCATCTAGGGTATAGAAGTTCTGCAAAATTTTCTGGGTCCAGGAGTTCTCGTCCAAGGAAGAAGACTTTGGTTTTCGGAGTTAGGGAGTGCGGGAACTGGTTTCAGTAATTAGCAATGTCCAATCGGATGCATGAAGACCAACAAAAAGGTTACCACCCGCGGCGTATAGCCCCAACACCGCCTTTGGTTTAGGGGACACGTGTATTGCCGCCAGGTAGGCGCATGTTCCTCCGGCACTCGACCCGGCCACGGCGAGAGATGTTGGGTCGACACCAAAATCTCCGGCGTCTGTCTTGAAGCATAAATCCTCTTGTACGAGAAAGGAGAAGAGATCTTTGATATCGTCTATGATGTCGTGGACAGTGGCACTGGAAGAAGTCGATAATCGGCGGAAATGAAACACGTATCCAGCGGCAACAATCCGAGCTTTGAAATTTCAAAACGGAAGTCTTTCTGTAAGACATTGTCTTACCTTTCAACCAATTTGGGAACCAGCTAGTACGGTTGC